>JAVDBV010040319.1:0-17376 GCA_032619315.1 Piper longum
TATATAATCTCACTAATGGAAATTTGGCTTTCATCTGTCATGAAAATTTGCCGCCGACAAGTTCAGTGACAAGAAGGTTTCGCATCTACTTAATTTAGACATCGTATTGTGACAAATATTACTTATAGAAATTTTCCTTTACAAAATCGTAACAAAATAAAAAAAGGGGCAAATATCACTCCATTCTTCTAAAATTACTCGTCATCACTTCCCCCTAGACTAAGTCAACTTATTATTTAACTGCCCTTGTTTCAAAAAAATATCACTTAACTTTAACCACCCTCAAAACTAACACACTAGATAGATAATCGGCTGGACTTACTATCGGTTAATAGGTGATGTGAAACTTTCATATCAGAAAATAAAGTTCATTAAAATAAAAATAATTATAATTTTAAACGAGATATAATAATATATAATAAAATAAAATATAAATACTAAAATAAAATATAATAATTAAAAAAACATAAATTATAATTTTGTTAGGTTTTTCATTTAGTTCATTTTTTAACTCGTATGCGAGACAAAATATTATTATTATTTTTATATATGGGTTAAAAATTAGACTTATTGTAGAAGTTAAATAAAATAAATATTGCATTATTATATTAATTTTTTTAAAATAAATATTTTTTATTCAATTTGATATAATTTTATTATCCAATGTATCGTCTCCACACCACCTATTAATCGATTACAAGCTCTCCATGTCATTGCTTAGCTGAATTTATCTAGTGGTGTTAATTTTAAAAGTGGCTAAGTGATATTTTTTTAAAAATAACGGGGCTAAGTCATATTTTCGTGTCAAATTGGTGACATTTGTTACAGAAAATTTTTATGACAAAAATTCATTTTTCCCACTAATATCTATATACAAGCTTTAGATGTATCTCAATTAGTCACTATATCACCGTGACCATAAACGTTCTACATGTGTGACGGATTTAAGTGTCAGCCGAAAGGTGCACAAAATTACCTATAGTAACAATAGATGCATATATATATATATATATATATATATATATATATAATAGTTTATTATTTAGTTCTTAAAGGAGATACATGATCATATACATAGTACAGTATTGGCAAACAGATAACGGTTTAACAGAAAACTAAAAATATATGTTTTACGCAAGACACTTTTATTTATCGTAGCTTGTTTACGACGCCATTTTAGGCCACATCTCAGAGTGAAAACTGCTTCCTATCAACATCAAATTTTTCCGAAGCACTTAACTGAGGATCCTGCATGGTTGGAAAGTATATGATAATAAGGAATTAGGAGTTTGAAGTAAGCCGTGTTTGTTGGCTTCATTGAAAAAAGTATACATGGTCAGTTTGGTACCTGAGCCATATCAGGGGGCAGCATCTTCATCAGACGAGATGCGATTGATCCGGTAGTGCGAAAGCCGGTCTTGGCTTCGGCCACAGCCGATTTCATGGAATTGAGCAGGCTGCCATATGTCACAATGGTGGAACATTCCAGCGCTTGGATGAAGCTGTAAGTCATCACCCCCGAAGTCGACGATTGCCCTCCTTTACTTACCTGCATTTATATTTATATTATATGTTGTCTCATAATTAAACTCCGTATGTGTTGTCTCACAATTAAACTCCGTATGTATTGCCTCATAATTAAACTCCGAATGGATACGGCCACTTGATTGAAGACAAAAAATGGGTTATAAAACTTTGTACCGAATATTTGTCTGAGAAATAGTTTTGAGATTGGCTGTCGTCGCAGCTACTGAAGGCGATGGCCAGCCCTCCGCTTGTCCCTTTGTAAGTGCCTGCAGGACTCTCGTTTTTCCACTTGAATTGCCCAATCCTGCATTATTATTATAAAGAATTTATCGACTTTAATTTGCGGCAATTGTTCGACATTTCCATGGCAAACGAATAAGAGTGAGGAGCTTACTTGTTGGTCTTGCAGACAAAAGGAAGATCAAGGACGGTGCCACTGTGGGAGGCATCAATGATGGCATGAAGCTTAGCTCCTGCCGGGAGCGGCCTCACGAGAGTTGCATTGATTTCATCGTCGACGATCTCCTTCTCTTGCTCGTAGTCCACAGGAAGCAGCGCCTCGTCATACCCATCCTCTTCATCCCCATTGTCGTCAACCACCTGTATCCCATGGCCGGAGAAGTGGAAAACAAGGGAATCCCCTGCTTTGCAGCAACTGACCAGCCACTGCATCGCATTCCTTATGTTCTTCTTCGTGGGAATCCTACTTGGGTCCTTCTCGTCCTCTGAAACCAACCAATACATTAATTAAATACTCGCATACAATTTGCTGCTTCTTGATCATGATCACAAGCTCATAATTCATAAATCATTAGCTAACTACATGGATATTATTACCTGATAGGACGAGAATACAACTTTCGGGGAAGGAAAACTTGTTCTTCAACAAGTCTTTCATGCAATTTACGTGATAACAGGCTCCCTTGAGCTCATTCACAGTGTTCCTATAGCTCACCGCACAAAGCAGAGCCCTTTTGTTTCCTTGCAGGGCAGGGTACACACCCAAGCGTTGGCTGTTTCTCGGCGACAGGGCGGTGAAGTTTCCATTCCCAGCGGCAGGCCGGTTGCCGTTTGTGCGAACTGGCTGCCAGGCTTGGCAATTGCTGCACCAGGCACTGGTCACCGCTCCGATCACCAGGAGATACTTCCCGCAGCCGGGGCAGTCGCTCGTTCTGTAGCCATCCATGATTAATGAATAATGCTGATGAAGATGTACCGGTGCGAGTATGGTTTGGATGGCTAGAAATGATATGGAGCTCGATATTTATAGTGATTTTGGTCGAGTATCTCATGTTCAAAGTGAAAGGTTTATTCTATTCTGCATGTTTGGATGGAGTGGGGGGCGGGAATCAGATTCCAATAATTGATTGGTGCCTTCTTAGCCTCAATGCCATTTGTTTTGATTCCTTGGAAAGTGATATAATGAGGTTTTGTAAGTGTTAATCCTTTTAATCTATACTTGTTAGTTTGATTTTAAGTTAAGTTATATTAGGATTTTTGGATTAATTTTGGAGTAGGTATGATTATTAGTTATTTTAATAAAAATTATGGTGATTAATTTCAGGTACATATGTTGTTTGGGTGTGTTGATTAAATGAAGAAAATAAACTTTGGGACCAAAATCCATGATTTGTCAAAGTGTAAGGATTTAACCCAAATTCCTCATTTGCGGCCATATGGAGAAGCCTAAATCGGGAAAAAAAAATAACAAACAGTCTTCAATTCGTTAAAAGGAAAGCCAAATTGATACGTTCAAGGGAGGGAGGGTGGAGTAAAGGTTGTTGGTTGCAGTAGCGTGTGGAGATATGCCTGCCTTCCACTAAAGACGGATCAATCTCAACCAATGGATTGAAAATGAAGTGCTGGGATTAATTTAAGAATCAGATTTCATTGTTGTATAGTTGAAACAAGATGTTCACCCTTGATCTATGCTCCATAGAGGGTCACTTTGACATACCACAAGAAGGAAAAAAGTATAGGACATCTTGGAGTTGGCTTTGGAGGCTTTTTTTGTTTACTTTTCTTCTCTTTATTTCTCTTTATTTTATTCTTATGAGATTTATTATTAGATGTTTATTTCTTGTAATTTTTATAATTAGTGAGTAGTTTTTTTTATGAGGCTAAAATGAAGCCTCAATAAAATTTGGATTCATGCATATATGAGATTATTTATATTATTCCAATAAAGTTGGGTTTTTTTATGTTTAATTGTATCTGTCTTGATTAAATTGTGTGAAATTATTTTGGGTACGGGTTGAATTATAGTTTTCTCGTTTTTTAAAGCTATTTTCATAATTAAAATGCTTGGATTATATTGTTGATATTAAAGTTGGGTTTTACAAATTAATGGATACAACTAATTATTTGATTTTAATTTTAAAAAGCAAGGAGATGCATAATTACATATTTTTATTTGGTCTAAATGATGAAATATTTCATGACAAGAGTAAATAAAGTTCGAAATTGTTATAAAGAAATTGTTGGAAAATCAATGATTATATGCATGTCTCTAGATTTTTGTTAAATGTGGATTCTAATACCTTAGATTTATTTAATTTTTATTTGTCTTTTATTGTTTGCTAGAATTGTTTAGATCTCTTAGTTAGTTTTTTAATGATATTATTGGTTTGATTAGTATAATTAGAATTGATTTAATTTTGATTCCTCTTTGTGGGATCGACCTTGTATTTGCCTCTAATATATTATATATTTATTCGTGCCCTCACGAGAACATTTTAAATTTAGGTAAAAAAAAGCACATATAAGTCGATGGCAGGAATCTAACCCGGATAGAAGCTTTGAAATGTAATTCAGATTTTACAACTTGCATTATCAAATCGATAGGCATAAAGTTTAGCTAATTGAATGATCTGCCATACGTTTGCAACTAATTTGTTCTTTATGTGTTGTTGAATTCCATTAAAAGAAGAAAAAAAAAAGTACTCTGGATTTGAAATGGTGGAGATGATGATCTGGTCCAGTACTGTTCCAGATAGACTCACATATGAGGGAGGAGCTTAGCTTTTCGGGCGGTTGATGATATAATACTAAAGAAATATACCTTAACAACTTAAAACGAAGTATATCAATTACTTTAACTAAAGTTAATCATAAAAAATCATTTATGACTAATAAAATACGTCAAAAATTACAGTGAATTGACACTTTAAATGGGCCTTTTCATACTCATACATAGGGGATGGGCTATCACTTTTCTTTTAAAAGCAAATAGCTAACCATCTACGGGTCTTTATACCCCCAAGCCAGACCCGACTAAACTTAAATAGACTGGATTTGATATCCATTTAATCGGGTTTGGTTTTCAAATATAGGGTACCCATTTTATGATAGTCAGGTTTGGTTTTAGATAGTGCGTACCCGATACCCGATTTCAATAATATAATTTTTTTATAAAAAATATATTTAATAGAATTTAAAATTTATTATAGATATATATATATATATATATGTAAAATTAATATATTTTTAACTTTATTTTTTTTACAATAACCCAGTTAACCTCCATATTTTTTTAGATATTTTTAATTTAATTTTTTATAGTGTCATTTAATTTAATTTTTTATAACATAATTGTAATAGTCAGATTCGAGTTTGCTAAATGTGTTTGGGTCAAATTTAGGTTCGGGTGGTAAAATTTTAAATGATAGATAATTAGGTTTATTATGTGAAACTAAAGTAATTGACTTGTTTGGTACGACCAAACCAAACTCGACTCATTGGCTATCATCCACTCCCTCGTAAAAGACACCATTGGGTTAGAATAGAAGGACTTCATTGATTGTCACTTGATCTATTGTAATCTTTAAGTTGGTTAGTGTTAGTAGGACGGTAAATGGATTGGTTATTTCATACAATAATCTTACCATAATTTTTTAACATTTTATTTTTTTTATCCTACTTAATCTATTAAGTTTATTCTCATAATCAAATTTTCATCATTTTGTTGTTGGTGGGTTAAAAGGCTAATTTGTAGTTAAATTTTTACCGCTTTATAAATCACAAATCTAAAATTATTAAAGTTGGCTAAAAATTAGGTATCTAAAATATTTTCTCACTTATAAAATGTAAACTGTTCCAACCATCCAAACCATGGTAATCTAATATTAAAAATTGATTAGGAAATAAATAAATAAATAATTTAAATTAAATAAGTTCATTGAATTGATACTTTGACAATTAAAAGTTTCAATATTAATGTTGAGATAGAAATGAGTTATATATATATATATATATATATATATATATATATATATATATATACTATTTCAAAAAATTTGCAAGTGTCCCACACATATCATGAGTAATAACCCAATATATATGTATGAGGTTCGAAAATCAGGTTGCCTTTAATTTTTAAGATTAGTGGGGCTGTTAATATGTATGACTATTTTCTTAAAACATATTTAGGAATAAATTAAATCTTGCGATCTGATTAATTGGCTAGGCTTGAGCTTTGACAAAGCTGGGCTCAACGCTCATTGTCCTACTTATGCCGTTCATTATCGGACTTCATTTACCATTAACTTTAACTAATTGGAAGCAGCAATTCGTCAACTTTCATAAACAAAGAAACAATCTGCATATTAATATATATGTAGATCAGCTGTGGCTTATACTCCAAGACTACCTTTTTTATGCTGCTTCTCCAACTCCCAGAACAGAGTTCCATCGTACACAGCTCTAACCGTGTCTTTTTGCAGCAAGCCATCCTTGTCCCTGCCCAGCATGTACAAGACTCTCCATTCTGCCCGAGCAGCAAGCCTTCAACACCACCAAATACCATTAATTAATCACATTTCTGAAGTTAAAATGTTCAAATTACATGCAATTCTGATTCATCCCTGCAGTACTGTTCATTTCATATTAATAACCATTTTTAGACATACCAGCCTTGGATGTCATCAGGATCTCGATTGGCCTTGATCATTTCATCCAATTCGTTCGAGGTCAAAGCATCCTTCTTAGACTTTGCATACTTGCGAAATATATCTTCGAACTTCTCAGGAACGAACCTTAAATAAGCAAACCAAGAACAGCGATTACTTATAATTTGTGTGAAATGGAATGGTTTATGATCGAGTTTACATTGTCACACACACACACACCTGCCTTCATTGTCATATGCTCCCGAGTCGCTCCCATGCTTCCCGAGGTTTATATTCTTGACATAAACTGGAAATGAAGGGTCTATGCGGTTTCCCTGCATTAGAAATTTCAATAAGCATGATGATCGTTTTGTCTATAAATAACAAGTTCACACTGATACTAACATTTAAAGCTAAACATATTCGATAAATATATTATAATTAAGAAGAAACCCGGTGCTGTTGGTGAGAATTTACATGTTTATGTCACGACTTGATAGCATGATGCATGAATAACTTTGATTGTTAACTATTTGGATCAATGTTCCTGCTAGCGTGATGAAATGTGCACGAGATGCGATCATCTCGTTTCTATTGATTGAAGATATTCAGAAATCTATGATAGAAAGATTGGCAAGAACAAAAAAAATTCAATTGCAAAGATCGTTTCGATTCATTGAAGATTTTCAGAAAACTGGAAGGGCAAAAAGAGACACTCACCGGGGTTGTTTTGCTGCTCAATGCAGAGTTGATCAATAAGGCACTAGCGGAGGATAGTGCAATTCCAACCCCTATAGCTCGAAACCCTGAGAGAACATTGAATCTCCTCTGTTTTAGTACATTTCAATGGCAAGATCTTCCAAGGCCTTCAACTATTATTACAATTATAAAAGTTGAAGACTATGATGTTCTCAATTTCTAGCTCATAACCTTGGTAAGTCTCCAAAGGGTAGACAATCCCATCCTTGTTGCGATCAAAGAAAGAAACATGCTTCTGTAGCGGAGTCAAATCCCCTTCAACTCCTACAAATTGCCAATCCCACAAATTTGGGTACATAATTTTTCTTTTTTTTTAAAAAAAAAAAAACCAATACTGCACACAACTAATATCAAATTCAAAACAAATACATACATATCAATATCCAAATAACAATACAAAAGCCAAATGAAACAGCGGTTAAATTCATTAACTGTAAGAATTAAGAGAAGAAATGGTACCAGAAACGTTGGAAGCCGATTGAGCACGAGAAGAGAGCGAGACGACGAAGAAAAGGGGAGAGATGATGCGGGAGAAGAGAAGACGAGTGGTCATCTCCACAAAACCCAATACAACCAAAGATGCCTTACTGTGGGTTCCTTATGCGTACAAATATATATATAGACAAAAATATATACTCTGTACTACATTTTTCAATGAGCTAATAAATTAAAACAAATTTGTCGTAAGCATGAAAGGAATCTGGAGATATTCATTCATCGTCATAACTAATTAATGCGGCACTTCCCTGCGAACAAACATACCAAAGTTCCGACGGTTGGATTGTAGCATCTGCCGCCGACGATACTCTGTATACAAATGGGGGCGGGCAAGGAGTAACCTGGCATGCCATCTAATGTTAGAAAATTTAGTATTTTCAAGGATTGACCGGTCAAGAGGCGCACCGTCCAGCTGTCGAACTCCACCTGGGTGGGTTTTGTTTTGTCATGGCACCATTTTGAGAGTGTTATTACATATAAAAAAGAAGGATAACAAATAAAATACTGATATATAATGAAAATGCTGTGGCCAGTGGGAAACTTGTGGGCAATTCAGTGCACTTGTAACAGGGGCCCTACTTGGGGCATGGCTGTTTCGCAAATGAAGAGGTAACATTTGTGCGTTCGCCGCTTATTGTCGTCCAATTTTTCAATCTTTGCTTTCTGTCCACGCCACATCCACATTTATCCCGTGTGAGGTGTACGATGTATACTATAAACCAGAAAAAGCAGAGTATTGCCATTAAAAATTGGAGTATTTGCAAGTATATATGTTTATTGTCTGCAGTACGCAAATCAAGAGAACAAAATCTAGAATTTTCAAATCTTAATTTGTTCCGTACTTAATTTTTTCAATTTAGAATTTTCACAAAAATCTTTTTTTCTTGTAAAAAATTACGATATTTTATTTAACTAGCATTTAATAAAATATTACTGAAAAATTTTATTTTTAATATTTAATTAAACATTTTATTAAAAATTTTAAGATCTGATTGAATGATAGTTTTAAATACTGTACCCGTGACCATGTGAGATTTGTACGTGGCGTGGATATATTTTGTTTAGTTAGGTCGAACCAAGTTAAATAATATTTAAAATTATAAATAAAATATTTTTAAAATATTTAAAATATATTTTTCATCAATATTTTATTAAATAATGATTGAAATACCAAAAAAATTAATAAAAAAGTCGTATTTAGCAAAAAAATTATACTAAAATATCAAATACCAATTAA
Organism: Piper longum; assembly: GCA_032619315.1. Classification (NCBI taxonomy): domain Eukaryota; kingdom Viridiplantae; phylum Streptophyta; class Magnoliopsida; order Piperales; family Piperaceae; genus Piper; species Piper longum. The sequence continues at coordinate 8,908 of JAVDBV010040319.1, forward strand.
AATGTTACATAAGCTTAAACTATATCAGATTTAAAAGTGATATGTATTATATTGGGCATAACCGGGTGGTCAATGCAATATTTAAAATTATTGATTTAGTTAAACTAAATTTACCTTATATGAACCATAAAATCCGATATAGTAACCAATATATTATTTAACATTATGCTTTAAATTGTTTCATTTTAAACAAATTATCTCTCTTTTATTTATTTCTCCCAAGAAAACAAATCACCTTTTTAGCCAAAGCTAAATCAACATCGGATGAGTGAAAAAACATATTTCTATGCCAGGATCCAGATTAGTTTCTGCTCATAGAATAATAACAGGACTACGCCACTTTTATTTTTCCGCCACTTTTTTTCCCCTTAAATTTTGCTGCCACTTTTATGCTCGAGCACCGTGTATGCATATTAGGTTGCTGGGGTTGGGGTGATGCCTCACAACGGTGACTTCTCTCGATCGAATCTTAACTGGAGAAAGCCTAAATGGCGAGTCTTACTGAACAACATTGCCGCCCATTTTATAAAGGAAAATCCTATTAAATTCACATTTCCATTTCTTCCACCATTTTGCATTTGTTGAACAGTACTAACCAGCCTACATGTTTTTGAAGCAAAGTAATCCTCAGATTTGTAGTAACATGCACCATATTACAAAGCTCCAGTTTACTCTAGTAAGATCATCGAGGAGACACCTCTTTGCAAATTACAAAAGCTCGATTTGTAGTATCATTGGCCATATTACAAAAGCTCCAGTTTACTCTAGTGAACGCATCTGAAAATTACAAACCTAGGTGTCCAATACTTATTCCGCCAGTCTTTTTTTAATCTTTGTCGGGGGGAAATTACACCAACCACACTCTATCTCGTGGGAGCGTGGTATAACTACAATTCAGTTCTCTTGCCTATTCAGAGAATGTTACGTCATACGACAAGCCTTTCTGTTCCGTTCTCTGCTCGTCATTGCTTGCAATAGAAATATTATACACAACGCAATCTGAAATATCTATAACAAATGTACCACGCAAGATGACAAAAGCCAAAAATTACCTTCTGGAGGCAGGGACAATTTTCGGTTTTGGGGAGACATAATTTCTTTCTTCAACTGAGCTGATATGTCTTCCATGGTATATTCTCGCTTCCAGTTGGCTAACGTTGGAAAGAGAGCAGGCTCAACCTGGCAGTTAAAAATAACAGAATTTATAGAGGACGCCCTAAGTGAAGGTTTTTTAAAGTATTTAAAAGTACTAATAAGACTAAAAAGGAGAACTAGAACAAATCTACACAATAAACTTTGGTATATTCTCGCTTCCAGTTGGCTAACGTTGGAAAGAGAGCAGGCTCAACCTGGCAGTTGAAAATAGCAGAATTTATAGAGGACGCCCTAAGTGAAGGTTTTTTTAAAGTATTTAAAAGTACTAATAAGACTAAAAAGGAGAACTAGAACAAATCTACACAATAAACTTAAATATAAATGATCAAGATAAAAATACCAATCCTGTGTCTTGGATGACACAGGTCATATTTATCTGCGTCTGAAATCTAACAGTGGTGGGTTATCAGGATAGTTTTTGTCACAAAATATTTTAAGCTGATAGATACGAGCTTCATGAACAATCAGTCTGCAAGGAACACAAAATCATGAAGTTCACAATTAACTCATACATGCGATGATGATATGCCATATTTAGGAGTGAATATTTCAAACTCATCTATTCAACTTATTCCTAACTAGTCAAGATGCCGCCTCGAATATCAGAAAAACAGCAATTATTGTTAACCAAGGAAGATTACTCATAGTAAAGACAAGATAGCTTTTTGTCAAAAAAAACCAGCACTCGATTTTTTTTGTCGAGTGCGGATTTTTCTCTATAGAGTGGAATCCAATCACACGACCTAAACTGGGGAAAGATTCTAATTTTATAGATAGACCCTCACTGAGTAATGAGATAGACTATAATGATCTGATATCTTAGAGCTAGACTTAGATTCTAACTAAATGAGGAGATAGACTATAAAGAATGTGATCTATTTCCTTTTATATTTTTGATATATTTAGATCAGTGAATCTCTTACTTGTCATCAGAATTTAGAGCACTACTTTTGGTTCCATTTTTATAAGTAAGAGTTGATTAAACGTATGGTATACATGACAGAAAAAAAAATGAATTGGTTTTGATAAAAAAAATACAGTTAAGAGTAGGATGCTTTTACACTCTGTGGACCAATAATGGTCCCAGTCCATGATCGCATGTATACATCATCTGCATCATCCATACCATAACTAACTGTTCCATCACCAATGCCTTTTCACCTCGTTCAAGCTCTTCCAACAACCTAAAACTTCGAGGTACTGCATAAGGATTGCTGAAGATGGACCATTTCCTATGATGGGATTATTATTACAAAAGCAGCAAAAAGATTGGTCAAAATAAATGAGTCCACTGGGCATTTAGAACAAAAGATGCAACACTTCTATTCAAACATTTTTCATGAAAGTAGTGACATATTTTTAAATCTTTCTAGTTTCTACAATGATTTAACAAAGAAATTGAAGCACAATGCGTGTTAAACGCTTTGATACCGTGTGAAAGTTTTGATTCTCAACAATTCAAAAAACCTGGTCATAGATCAGTATTTATAGTACAGCATTTCTCAGGTGAATCTGAGCTGAACTAAAAACGACAAAGGATTGACAGTGCAACAGTGAAACTGAGAAACACAGATAAATTACATTTATGGCCTCAATTTATATCTTAAGAGAATAACTACTGCCTGAAAAATCATCCAAATGAGATAATTAAACCTTGCGGGTTACCACATAGGTCAACTCAAATTTACCCTTTTTCATAAAGATGGCAGTAATTTTAGTTAACAGTTATAAAAAACAAAAACATTACTAAACTACAACAGCACAATAAAAGCCAGCTATCTCTTTTATTTTAGGCAAAAGGGCCAATCATATTTCTCCTTAAACAACTGTTAGTCCCAATAGTTGTACGGCCCGGTCCTTCTTTGTGTAAAGGTCCCAATTCTGTTTTCATTCTTCAACAATTTTCCCCTTCCATTCTAACTTTTCTTCTCCTCACATAGTATTTGTCCACTTCGGTTTCATTATAAGCAAACCTTTAAAGAATGTTTTATCTCCATAAATTATTTCACCAACCTAATGGTAAAAATGAAGAAGAATTGATTCACAAGGAACTGTTCTAGCGACAAACAGGCAGACAGGGAAAAATTAACTGTTTTTTGTTAAGTATTCTTTCTTCTGCAAGTTTTACCCCGGTAATTTTGTGCTTTAGTTTCTTTAAGGTCTTGGGTTTACTATTTCCAACATCTTCTCAGGCCAAAGCATTTTGAACAGTACCTGTTTTGACATTTATCAAATTGTTTTCACTCATTTTACCAGCCAAAAAAAAAGAAGAACTGAATCTCTCTCCGGTTTCTTTGAATGGCCAAGCTCTCTCAAATTTTCCCTAGCATAAGAGAAAAAATAAAATTTCAAACTGCGTTATATGATTCCTATCTAATCCCAAAACACGCTCGTTAATTTCGAAATTTGCTGCAAGTAAACAAAAGAAAGGCCCGCATGTCCTTCCTTTAAGAAATTAACAGGGAAATGGATACCGCAAACATAAACATTGTAGCCTTCTCCATATGCGGCAAGATTTCAAAGTTCGCATACAGAAATCACGCCTAACTTACTCGGTCCTCAAACAAAAGTATCACCGAATCACATTTTTAAAAAAATAAACAAAGTAACCATAGGAAAAGGAACTAATCTTTTTTTCACTCAAAACTGTCAGCAAAAACAGTTCACCGACACCCCCAAACAGTTTTGAACAACAAGAGTAACAAAGACCCTAACTTTACTACGCAAAAACAGCTCACTCGGTCAAAACACAAGAATATCAGAAGCAAATTATGAGAATCCGAACAAAGCATGAACAACGAGCGGGACAAAGAAAAAAAGAAAAAAAAAAATCTAAACTCACCGACCACCTTAGGTCCTTCTGAACCCATGCCGCTCTGCTTTAGAGAAGAACGCGAAGAAGCTTCAGAGCAAGGCAATTCGCGCCACCGCCGGTGACTTGGCCGAAGAAAGGGAAGAAGATTAAGGAGGAGGAGAGGCCCAGGGAAGGCAAAGGGCAGTGAAAGAGGGGAGGGCCTAACTACTCGACTTCTTGATCCGCTGCTCCAACACCGCGATCTCTAAAAGCTTCTCATTGGTCGACACAGATTCGGAGGTAACGTGGCCGGAATTTGATGGAGAAGCAGAATTGGTTTCGTGGGTACTGATGTAGGGGAGCCGGGCGGGAATAATATTAATCTATTACCTTTTTTTTCTTTTTATAAAGATAATAAGAATATATAAATAGTACCGTTCTGAATTTAAATAAAGCACCAGGGCTTAAAATTTCTCATTCATAATTTAAGTAAAAACTTTAGAGACATGGTTGATTCATATATCTTCATCTTGGGAAAATAAATCTCAATCTTCTAGCGCTTCATCCTGTAGTCTCTCTTTTCAAAATATAATTTAGCTTAATACCGGTATTCTCATTTATTTTGTATTTTTTATAAGAAATTACCGAGGGAGACCACTCGTGGAAGATCAGTTTTTTTATATAAATTTTATCTATTTTTCATTTCTTTCTTGCTAACTTAGCAGAGTCAAATGACTATTTTATAGAATCACCCATATTGTATCAAACTTAATTATCTTAATGTTTCGTAGGTATCCTAGCATCAAACTTTATTTATCTTAATGCTTTCCCACGGCATCAAACATGGCTTAATGAAGTTGCTAATACCTGTTTTGTAATTATCAGCCAACAATTAGTAACCGAAGTAAAACTAATCATAAAATTATGAACAATTCCAAAAGTGAAAGAAATGGATAGAATTGAGTCAATTTTGAATGCACATTTTCCTTTCAAATTTCTCTTCCACAAAAATTCAACTTACTTTTTACAAATTATGTATGGTTATTGTTACTCTTGTGCGAATTTCAACTTGGTAACTCACATGAGGAAGAATCAGCTTTTTCAGCAGCCATTTACAGATAGCATCTGATGCGTCTTACTTACAAATTTACTCCAGAGAAGATACAAATTGCTCTCCAGTTCTCTTGATGCTGTGAACAGATTCCTTTCATCCTTGTTTCTCAATTTCACTTTCTTAACACCAAACGAAGTCCTCTTTCACCACTTTTTACAAGTAAAGATTCTGGAGCACAATGCTGATTACTTCACGTGTTATAATATCCTTCATGTTTGGTAGTAACTATACCTAAAAGCCGACAAGAGCTACCCTTTATTGTACTCCGGATAAGTCTAGATGATGATGATTATGATAGTGTTCATGGTAATTGTGGAGAAGATGATAGTAATTGGGACGATTAGTGACATTGTTAGGACACCGGTGACATGGATTGAACCACAGACTTCCACAGGAGACGGCTACATCCAACAAATAACCAACTCGGCTAATACTGCAATTAGTTTCCAGCTTCTTCAGCAGCTTATCCAGGGCATCCTTCATCCACACCCTCTGACAATTCTCCCTAGCCTCGGCCACGGTAACCTGTTCAATTATAGTCACAATCCATTTAGAACACAAATGAACATGGAGAAAGACGAAGCCCATGTCAACATGAAATGACTCCTTAAACATTAATAGGAAGGAGACTACACAGTACACATTACAAACATACCCAGTTTCTTAAACGGCTCTGCTTCTCTGGCCAGTCCTCATATTGCGTAGTGACGAACAATGGGAACATATGGCCTTCATGGGTAATATTGCTTTGACCTTTGCTCCTGACTTCGTAGGTACCAAGTTTCATCTGCACTTCCCCTCCCACCCCGGCCTCTTCCATGGCTTCTCTTTCAACAGCTTCTGATATTTTCTCATCACGCTCCCATCCTCCCTGGGTAAAGGAAAACCATAGTCCATAAGGCATCAAGTCAGAATCCACAACTGTTGAAGATTTGGAGCAAGTCATTCATGTTTCCGACCCATGGTTTACAACCAAAATATGATTGGTTGACCATCTACGGTGACTTTCAATTACACCGAGGAAACAAGAATTGTTCCAATTCAAGTTCCACAAGCGTGTTCCTGCTGATAAATGAGATCTGCCCATCTAATAATTTAGCAATCTAAATATTACCGTGCAGGTAATAAACAAGACCCATCATTTTTTGATCTCTGGTCAATCTCTCTATCCGTCTCGGTATCAGTACATATACAACAACAATTCAGATCCATAACAATTATCTCCAAATAAAAGAAAGGTTTCCCACAAATGAAATTGCGTGTTATATTCAAGTTTTTCTTTATTACACAACTGCACCCGAGGCAAGAAAAAATGCATAATGCAAATAACCAAGAGCAAAATTACCTTGGGGAAGATTAAACCTTGCCCCTTTTGGGGACTTATCATAAGAACTTCCAACGCCTTCTCGACACAGTTGTCACAAGGCATGAACTTGAATCTATATGGAATACACCTACAAGTAAACACAAATTACAAATCATGCATTAAACAAATTAAATGAATAATTTATAATGCCGTCGAAAGAAAACGAATTAATAGCTCACATCTGAAACAAAGACCAGACAACTCATTATAAAGAATTCATCTAACGCATGCAAGAAAGAAAGAAAGACATAAAGCAATCATCCAATTACAACGTCAAGAATTACCCACAAAGTCTTAACAATCGTAAAGTAGTGCAACGAGAAGAAATGAGGGTAAAAAATAAGAACCAATAAAGAAGAAAGGCAAAGATTGTTCAGGGAAAATACCCAACAACAAGGCGACGACCTTGGGTGCTATACCGCTGCAACTCCCTCCCTTCCCTGGCAACCAGCTGAGACACCATATCTGTATTTTTTCTTCTCTTTCTCCTTCCGCTCGGCCGGTCTGTAGAGAATCCAACAACGCCCCGAATATTTGCGTCCTATAATCTGCCTGCAGAGAATCTGCCTGCAGAGTCGAAAACAACCACTCTGGAGCTTATCTGGTAACCAGATTTAGCAGAGGGAGAGCCGTAAAATCTGAGCGAGACAGCGCAGCGAAACGTCCCATTATTGGAAGGGCGAGGGTCACAACATATATAGGTGGTGCCAGTGCAAGGCATTGAAAGTCGCGTCGCCATCTGAGAAAGCCACTGTATGCAGGGTCGCATGTTGTTCTCAATCAAGTCCTATTCGGACTCGGTAACTTCTTCGTTCCTTCCATACCTCCCTCCTCACCTAGTCGGCAACCCTTAACTAATGTACATGCAAATCTTATACTTATATATATATATATATATATATATATGTATATATATATATATAGTATTTCCTAGTTAAAGATATAAAAGTATCCCTTCCTCTAATATTAATTTAGGTCGTCTGATTATAAGAATGGTCAGATCTATTCTTTTTATTAAAAAAAAGTTAAAAAAATGTCCACTTCTTTCTCCCTTCCCACGTTGTCGTTTCCATAGCTCCTCTCCCTACCGGCCGACCTCTGCTGCCGCCTCCGTCCTGTACTAATTGTTGGTCACCCTTCTCTCATCATCGTTGGCGTTGACAATGATGACTCACTCCCCATCCCCCTCCCGGTCCCCATCCTTGCCATCTCCACCTAGGCGGACCAGGAGTGAGGCATAAGATTGCGCCGCTCCCCCTACGACCACCGGTTGTTGTGCTCCTATTGGAACTCCATCCGCCACCTCTCCAGCCTCTCATCCAACGACATCGTCTTCCTTGTCTCCCCCATCATCGCCTTCACTGCCTACAACTCCGCAGTCAAGCTCAACTGGCTTTGCCTCTTTCCCGGTAGTGCCTCCCTCCCCCTCCTCCAGGCCTCGCCCCTACCTTACTAGCTCACCGCGGTGTGGCCAGACATGGCCGCCTACAGTCGGACAGGTCAAATCCGACCACGTACCAAAAGAAAAAAAATTGTCGGCTGCTACCAACCAGGTCTAATCGCAACCGACAACTTTTTTTTTTTTTTGGTGCGCGACCGGATTTAATTGTTGTTGGCCAGATCTGGCCACCACGGGCTAGACCTGGTCGTCCTCCATTTAGATCTAATTAGGGACGTCTAGGTCCTATCTGCGGTGATTGGATCTGGCCAGTGGGAGGTTTCAAATTTTTTTTTTGGTGCTCAGCCGCCACATAATGCTGCAGGTTGCGAGGCTAGATCCGGCCGCCTCACAGCATGATTTGGCTGGTGGGCGATCTGACATAGCCTTCCGCGGTCGGATGTGACAGGCACGATCGATCGACATCTGCCAGCGTCATTGGGGGAGGTTTACTTTATTTTTTTTTAAAAAAGAATAGATATAGAGCGTCCTTGTAATCGGACGTCCGAGATCCAAGTTTGGGGTAGAAAAAAATTACTACTCTTGGGGCATATAATCCATTTTCTCTCTCTCACACACACACACACACACACACATATATA
>JAVDBV010040423.1:1715-20655 GCA_032619315.1 Piper longum
TTTTTTTTTTAAAAAAAAACCCCCCCCCCCCCCCCCCCCCAACATATAAATTATACGTGAGTTAGTATTATGGCAAGTTGGGTTCTCTTCTCTCATGGTGTTTTAAGGTGGAGACTTCAGGGGATTCAGGTTTATGGAAAATAAATTTGGGATTGAATTCAAACCAACATTTGAAGTAACATTCAATAAATCGATCTAATTCTGCTTCAAAGGTAAGTATGGCAACATCTTATTTCAGTTTTCATCAGCATCAAAAGCCTGTAATTGAATGTTCTTCATTAAAATCCAGTTTTGCATATTTTTGTTATATAATAATGTAGTTTATTAATCATGCATACTTTTAATGATCTAATTGAAATTTTAAAACTCGAGACTCAGAGTTTTATGCTAATGAACCAGTCGGTTCTCCCGTTGGTTCAACTCGAGTTAGTTTCATAACCCGCGTATTAAACCTAGGCCAATTGTGCTTTATGAGCGATGTAGATCAAATATGCATAATTATATAATGATAACATTAGAAAAATAATAAGAAATAAATTATTAGACTATATTATAGTATGCAGTTATTTTTTATATATATTTGATCGTAGAATTAGTTTTAGGCTGAATAACCCATTAGGACACGTTATATTACAGTTTGGGTGAATTATTGGTTATATAATATGACATTTTGATGTTACGGAGTATATTATATTTTATAGTATTTTTTTCATATTATTTATATTTTTTTTAAAATTTATTAAGAATGAGTTATTATTTTTTGCTCGAATCAGAGTCGAGTCAACTAACCCTAATCGCTGCCCATTCCTCGTGGCCGACACAACCTCCGGCCACCACTGGAGCTTTGTCGTGCCATTCCCCACTATTTTGGTCGTCACCCGGTGATCATCGCGCCACCCCACCGTGGTCGTGAAGCCGTCACCACCCCTCCAACCTCAGGAACCTAACCTGGGCGCTGAGCTTTGTCGTCGAGGCTAGCCAAGGGCCAATCGGACAAGCCAACCGACCATGGCTGACTCATTGCCGCCGTTGGCAACCATTGCCATCGCCGTTGCCCTCACCATCACTGTATTTGCATCGAGCTCACCGAGTCGGTGCTGACCCATAGACCCAACCACTTCACCGTAAAAGCCGCCAAAAAATTATCGAAAACCGCTAGAAAACCAGATTCGCTAGAATTCACCGAAAATCGCTAAATTTTCACCCAATTCATCTAGACAAACCCAATCGAAACTCAGACACCATCGGGTGTCAAATTTGAGTCTTGAATTGCACGACAAACAATAATTATCACTGATTGTCGACGACGCGAGGTATAATTAACTCGAACTTAATTATTTAAAATTGATTATTATTAGCACAACATACTAAAATTTAATTGATTGATATGATAAAATATTTTGATTGTAAATAAAATAAATTTGTATGATTTGAATTATATTGAAATAAATTCTAATGAACTAATTAAGTAAATTAAATATGAATTGTAAATTAACTGTAACGTAGCCTAGAAAATCATGATGTGGATTGATCGTGGATGATGTGAAGTATAATTAATTTCGATCTAATTATTTAAAATTGATAATTATTAGTGTAACATGCTAGGATTTGATTGATTGGCATGATAAAATATTTTGATTGTAAAGAAAATGAATTTGTATAATTTGCATTATGTTAAAATAAATGTTAATAAACTAATTAAGTAAATTAAGTATGAATTGTTAATTAACTGCAACATAACCTAGAAAATCATGACGTAGATTGTTGTGAATGCGTGATATGATTGAATATGTTAGTTAGGATGTGTGAATACATTATAGTAGGTGTTAGTTTTAGTTTTGATGTGTAAGTAGAGAGTATGTGTTCATCGCATTGGGGCGTGGGGCGTGGGCATAATTGCCAGGTCGTTTAGGACTCGCTTATAGTTTGACTCTTTTACCTTATCTTGATTTATTTTAACGGGTAAGCGGACGTGTCAAATGGTGGATTTATCGTATCTCACTCCACACAGGCCATTTAATCGTACGAATTTTCAGATTGATAACCCTCGAGGTTGAGATCCCTTGAGTTTATTTTTATAAAAACTCAGATCTAGATCATGATACCTCTGGGCCTACTATATTACACTCCCTACCTAGACCAATGTATATAGTTTTTTTTTGGGTTTTTCAATCAGATGTGAGATAAGGGAAAGTCAACACACGCGCAATGCGAACGGTTACACGTCACAATCAAAGTGGGCTCTGGATTCGTGAGCAGGTCGTTCCATTCCCGAGGGATCCTAACAACTCCAGCAATGCAACGCATGTCAAAACATCTGCATTTAAAGAGTACTGAAAGTGACTACATGAGAGTACTCGGCCTTTGTGCTCAGGACCAGGAGTGATACGGAGGATGTTGAGGGCTTTAGGATAATTGATTTTCTTGCGGAAATGATAGTTTGAAAATGTCGAGGCATGTAACGAGTTAGAATGGGACACTATTAAGCTAAGTTCGACAACTCTTGATTAGTGCCCTTGATAGTTTCTAATGTAGAAGTATATAAATGATTTCATTTAACATGAGAGTTAACTCTCTTGTGCTAGTTTAATTATTAGTTATTTCTAGACCAATAACACTTGTTACTGACATTTTTGTATTATATATGTAGGTGAGAACCAGAATGACTGAATGCTGTTGGGACTGCAGAGGAGCAACGATACATGGTGCACACATGTGCTTGCCCATATGGAATGCATGATAATGTGGTGTGATGAACTATTGTTAATGGCTATGAACATATATATATATATATATATATATATACATATATGTTGGAATGTTTCATTGTAGGAATGTTTTGAGAAAACGATGAAATGTTTTGCATATTATTATAATTGTGAATAGAACTGAACAGACTGAACAATGAAGTCCAGGCTCAGCTCAGAAGAATAAAAAAATGATTATAATGTGAATATTGTGAGAAAAATAACACGTTTTAGAAACGTTCTATATTTTATTGTTACGTATACATATTGCTTGTTGTTGTTAGGGTGGTCCCTATTGCACTTTTAGGGGAGACTCTATCCATTTTGTTTTTAAGAATTGTTATTTTTCAAACTTTTAATGAGTTTATTTTATTTTGAATATGAATTGTATATCATAACATTCATCTAGAACCATGACAGAGCCTAAGTATCTCATGCATCTTAAGATGTCGAGGTTAGATTCGGGTCGACTTAATTGAGCTAAGTAGATTACCGAAACGTTCAGTCGCCTGTAGCATTTTCGGTTAGGTTCGTGGGTGAACGTAAGTGTGGTTATAGTCTTGATATCTGAGCGAACCCTTGGTTGATTAAGATGGTAGATGTATTATTAGTTACATGTGTGCAAAAGTTGCTCTAAGTTGTGGCAATAGGTATATTTATGTCTTAATATTTTTCTACAAAATTTCTTACCAATCAGTGGTGTGACAAAGGGTTCAGGTTAGAGGAGTGATTACTAGCAGAACAGTGAGACAAACTCACAATACATAAGTTATGGCTACATCCCCTCCATTACTCGGACAAGATAGTCCCAACCATGCTCATAGTGACACAACATCTAGTTGACCAAGGACTAACATGCCACCAAGAGAGGCCAGTGTGCCAGTCTCAATTTTTCGACGTAGTGAGAGTCATCGCCATAATACTCACTGCAATAGCAGTAGTCGACTGGAGAGAGATGTAGTGATTGCCATATTGGCTAAGGTTTAGATACAAATGCATTAGAACCAAGAGGAATTCAAGAGAGTGCTCAGACAGATAGCTCTCTCACTAGCCAGAGTTGAGAAGAGACCAATAATGGATGATGAGGCATGAGGAGAACCATCAGTTCCCATGGGTCCTCCACCGCTGCCTCCTCCTCGACCACTGCAACAGAGGATTAATCCAATAACGGATCCTTTGTTTGCTCTGTTTCAGACATGAATGACACCAGATGTCAGTGGAACTGTAGTAGTAGGTAGTGGGCAGACTGCGGGTGGAAGTGGAGCAACAAGATGTGACAGTACCAGCAAGTATAGGACCATAGTTTCCTCAATATGAACTATGAGAAGTCTAACAAATTAGCAGATGCAAGGAATTTAGAATTGTGGTAGTATGAAAAGTTCATGAAAAATGGTGGACAACTATTGATTGGGAACTTGGATGTGAAGAGGCATTCCTATAGATATCAACATCCATATTTGTGACACCCTAAATTTGGCTCGCTTGCCAACCGAGCCTGAGCGTCATGGGTTCTGAGTGGATCTACTCTCATCGTCTCAAGATAGAAGATGCCAATTGCTATGCATGGATGAATGCACAGAACCCTAACATGCTATTACATGGATGGCATGACAACTAGTTCACATGCCATAATAACTATGATAAAAATCAATAAAAATTCTTGAAATAGAACATATAGAATCTCCTCTAAAAGTCCAATCAGGGGCCTCCCTATGAAATCAACATGTATAAACACGTCATCAGTATGCACCCATGGCATCATGTTTTTCATAGAAATATTTAATTCAGACACATCAAAATATTGTCGACATTTTGGGTCTCGACCTACATGCACATTTTCATTCTATTCACATTCCACCTTTATCATTGTATGAGTACACTAATATGTATTTCGATTCATATTATCGTTATTCATTTCTATTTACCAAAGTCTTCATCATGTCATCTTTTCTATCACGCAATTTCATCATAAAATTTCATTTTCATAATAACATAACAAAAAAAATCAAAACAGCCAAGACAAACATTTTATCACTGAGCATGTGTGTGTGCAAGGTAGGTCACTGCTCCTCCATCCAAGCCGGCAACTTAATCCTTACCTACATATATTAAAAAAAATGTCAGTAATGAGTGTTACTGGTCCAAAAATATAACTACACAACAAACTGGCAAATAAGAGCTAACTCTCATTTTGAAGAAAATATTTATATACTTCTCGTGAACACTCCTAAGGACATCTACTGAGGAGCCACTAGGCTGAAAACATGATAACATCCCAAACTAACTGATATGATGCCTCTCTCGGCATTTTGTCATTTTCTTGGTCTCTTGGGACTACCAGTATATCCCAAGCCCTCTACTTTCTTTCATAATTCTCTTGGCCTTTGAGCATGAAAGCCGAGGACTCTTAGCCAATCATCTTTAGCACCTTTTGAACCACAAGTCTGAACGTGCGTTGTACTAAACAGTACTTGTAAACCTCCACGTTTCACCGGGTGTGAGGTACTCAAAAAAGGAGTTATCAAGATCCCTTAGGAATGGAATAACCCTCTCACTAATCCAGAGCCTACTTTGACTGGCACGTGCACCCGCTCATGGTACGTGCAAGCAAATTTTCTCATCTCTCGTCTCAGTGAAACATGATAAAACTATATACAAGTATGGGAAGGGATTTATATAATGCCCGAAGGCAAATTGCAGTGGATCTTATTTTTTAAATCAAACTCGATGGCTCTCATCCTTGAGGGTTATTAATCTTGAAACAAGTTGATTATATAGCCTGGGTTAAGTGGTATCTGATAAAATTCCACTTAACCCGTCATGCAAGTAATAAAATAATACACAATAGTATAGAGAGTAAAATCTGGAACGAGTCCTAAACGGACCTGGTAGAAGCTCTGATCGTGTCCATGCACCTAGGCGGTAAGATCCTACTCCATACCTATAGATTCAATCTAGAAGCTAACGCTTTCTAACTGAATGATGCATCAAACTCGTCATGAAAATTACACTCACAATACAATCATCATCCATCAAACAATCAACAATCCTCATCACAATAAAAATACCCCTAGCTTATCTTATTTACACCGATTTTATTATATTTTTCTAAGTTACGTTGTAGTCAATTAGTATGATCAGATTTGATTTATTAAATTAGATCATTAACATTCATTTAATATCAACCAAATCAAGTAAAACATCACTTCATTCACAATTAGGCATTCATCATGACAAATGATCAATCCTAACATGCCATGTTAACAATCATCACTTTTAAATAATTAAATCGGAGGTAATTATAATTCACGTCATCGGTGATGATGATTGACGACAGGGTTTGGTCGTGTGTCTCGGAGCTTGAATTCGTCGCTCGGTGGCATCTGAAGTTTGATCAGGTTCTACTAGATGAGTTCGGTAGAAGGTCTGGTGAATTCTAGCGAATCTGGTTTTTCGGAGATTTTTCAGTAAGTTTTTGGCAATTTCGAGCAGCTTTTCAGCAGTTTTTAGGCGACTTTTGCCAGCGGCTGCTAACTGGTGGGATGGTGGTGATACGGGGTACCGTTGATACCAGCTCAGCAAGCGCGATGTGTCTACGATATCGACAAGGTTGGTGGAGGTGGTGTCTCACCTATAAAAAGGCAAAACAAGGTCGGTCGGCGATTAGGTGACTAGATCTGGCCAGGATGGGCGGCATTGGGCTCAGCTTCAGCCAGGGAAGGTCGTTGGATGGTCCACAACAATCGCTGGTGGCGGGATCGGTGATGGGCAATGGTGCCCTAGCTAGGGTCACCCAATCAGAGGCCTTTGGCATGTTTCGGTGGCAGCACGCAATGGTGGAGGGACAGTGAGGTCATTGGAACAGAGACGGAGGCACGGAGGCCGGTGGTGCTTGGGCGGCTCAACTACGGTAGAATTTCATCATGAGGGTGCATCAAGGGTTTGGAGGGAGAGAAGCTTCAAGAGGGAAAAAAACTAGTCAATGGCAATATGATAAATAAAAGTTGACTCGACTCTGACTCGAGTTAAAAATAATAACTAACTCTAAATAAAACCTAATAAAATCCAAAGAATTGGGAAAAAAATGCATAAAAAATAATATACACAATTACATTACAACCAAACTACATAACGCGTCCTAATGTGTTATTCGGTCTAAAAATAATTCTACGGTCTAATACTAACATAAAAAAAAATGGGTGTACTCTCATATTTTTTGATAACTCATCTTGTTGATGTCTTACTGACGTTATCATTATATGGTTGGGTACACATTCCCCTCACAGTTCATTACACACAACCGGCCTCGGCTCAGTACGCATGTTCTGAAATTGAGTGGACTGAAAATAGCAGTCGAACCAACCGGTTCTGACTATAAAACCGTGAATCGGGTTGCATGTTTTACAATATTAGTGTTTGGCAATGTGACATGTCCAATGTAGCACTGGGTACACATCATTTCCAAGATGAAGTCAGAATATGGTGGGATTCAGTGTAGAATTTTAGATTTGCCCACCGACAACCTTTGCACTTCACCTGGAAAGAATTCAGAGCGAAATTCGATGGAAAGTACTTTTCGCCAGATGTCGGGAAGAGATATGAGCGGGAATTCCAGACATAGAAGCAGGGTCCCACGACAATGGTGCAGTTTGAGACCAGGTTCAGAGCTATGGCATGGTCTGTGCCGGATTTGGTTCCCACCAAAGGAAGGAGAATAGAGCATTTTTATGACAGTATGCATCATGAGATCCGGATGGCCTACGTTTTCCACTTTTGGCGATGAAGTGAGAGTTACAGGTGAGGCAGAGTGAGTTATATCTACTCGACCTCGTGGAGACTTGACCAGAGGCAGCAACATCCAAGGCCATATCAGCCAGAGCAGGGAGCACAACAGTGATGTTAAACCGATGCACGAGTTGCCATGAGGGCTATGGATGGCTAGGTTCAAGATGATAAACCACCTTTCTGTTAGATTTGCAAATGTCGTCATGGAGGTGAGTATATGGCAAGCATGAATACATGCTACAGTTGTGGTTAGCCAAGACATTGAGTCGCAGAGTGCAGAGTAGGAAAAAATGCATGCTACAATTGTGGTTAGCCAGGACATCGAGCTGCAGAGTGTAGAGCCACAATCTGTCCAACTGGCCAGTATGAGCAGTTGACACTTCCAGCACGTCAATATAGACTTACACTTCTGGCTCCCTAGAATCAGCAACAACAAAGAGGCCAGCAGGGCCAAGGACAGTGCGAGAGAGGTGGAGACTAACAGTTGCCTAGACAACGGTAGAGGGGATAGAACCATAGAGGGTATATGGATGCAGGACAAGCTAGACATTACAAAGGTAGGTAGCAAGCACCACCAGGTCAAGATCAGAGGGACCAGAATTAGGCAGTACCACCACCTGCACCTCCTACCCTATCATGGCAGCAGGTAGTAAGGATGTATCCAGTCCCAATGGCAAAGGCAATGGAGGATTCGATAGGTGGCGAATGGATAATGAGTGGACTTCATTTTTATTCTCTTGTATTATAAATGTGGTTATGGGAAATGGTCAAAGACTGTGAGACGATTATTTTAATGAGTTAGACTTATTTGTTTTAATAGAAATTATGTAGCATTTAAGTAACATCCGGTCCGGTTAGGACAGGTCAGTTAGTTATATTTTTTACTAACACCTAGCCAGCTAGGCCCACAATATTGTGTAAAATGGCGGGTCGTTACCATGAACTCCAAGATATTCGGTAATGATGTTGGTGTATATGGTAAATGCATTCCCTTCTACTTATCCGTGGTTAGCCTTGTGTTAACTCAATCAAGAGTGGGGTAGAACTCAACCATCATTGCAGTCAACACCTTTTTTTTGGCTTGATCAATGCTGACAGTCACCCTTGAGCTTCTAGGCATTACTTGAATCTGGGAAATTTGGCTAGAGTGCCTTCTAGATCCACATGAGATTCATAAACCGGTGCCTTTGTTTCGAAGTCTTTAAAACTCCAACCTTTTGTTTTTCTCCATTATGCTCCCTCCTCCTAATTGTCGATGGGCTTTCTCCAACATTTGGAAATGTGTCCTAAAGGAGAATCCTTCATCCTGATTCTCTTCAAAACTCCCTACAATGGCCATCATGGTGAAAAATAGAAAAAGGAAACCAACTCCCATTTTGTAGTAGCAATGATTGAAAAAACCAACTTTCACTAATATGAACTATAAAATAATGCTAATTGCCCAAAATTAGAACAAGATCTTCAAACGAAATCACAAAGAGTGTAGCTGCAACACTGGTTGATCAAAATGCCTCTCCTTGACATTCTACAAAAATGCATGTTCTGCATCGAAAAGCTTCTTTAATCTGGAGGTGGGGGGAACCCTTCCCTCAGCGGTGGCGGTACCAATTGTAACACCCCAATCCGGTTCACTCTCTACCCAGATCGGAACCGTTAAAATGGATCGAACTACTCGTAAACTGATTAATTTGGTTGACCCAAAACCTAAACAGCTACGATATAACCCTTTCGACGTCTCAAGATGGAGTACGCCGCTAATGCACAAACAATGTATGAATGAGATGCAAACCCTAGCAGGATGCTACATGGATGTCATGATGATGATCACACCAAAAATAATTAAAATAGCAAATCAAAGTCATGCAAAATTCTGGGATAAAATGGACAGAAACATAAACACACATTGCAATTAGGATCTTGCCCCACCTGTAAATCATGTTCATCACATTTGGTTCATTCTCATCTCAGCATAACAACCATTCTTGAATATTTAGAACTTTCACCAAAACATTTCCAGAACATTTCTAAAAGAGTCCACAGATTTCTAAAACAAGGCATACAAGCCTCACAAACACATGTATATATACACAAACATGTAAATCATAAGCATCATTCAAGCCACATCACATCATACACAACAGTCGGTGCAGCACTAGGTATGTGTGTACAACACAATCGCTACTCCTTCGTCAGAGCTGGCATGTTCCATTCATCTTCCTCATCTACATATATAGTAAAAAAACATCGATAACGATTGTCACTGGTCCAGAGATAACTAATATCAAACTGAAACATGAGAGCTAACTCTCATGGAAAGCAAATAATTATATATCTTCGTCAGAACTCTCATAAGGGCAACAACAGAGGTGCCATTGAGCAACTGATCCTACTCTCGGGAAACCTTTGTCCTAAGCACTCTTTGAACCCCCATATTTCTTCTGGCCTTGAGCATGTAGGCCGAGTACTCTCAAGCACGCACTTTCAATACTCTTTCAACCATGAGTCTGGACACATGTTGTACTTAATAGTACAAGTGAACCTCTCTGGGTGTGAGGCACTCAATCGTGGAGTTATTAAATCCCTCTGGAATGGAACAGTCTACTCACTAATCCAAAGCCCGCTGTGACTTGCACAACACACGCTCGTGGTACATGTGAGTCGATTCACCATCTCTTGTTTCACTGAAAACTCGATAAAAATTATTTATTGGGCTGGGATGGGATTCATTATAATAGGCTCGAAGGCAACTTGAGGTAGATCTTGTTTTCAAAAATAAAATTGAGGGATCTCATCCTCAAGGGTTATTAATTCCAAAAATAACTAACTAGATGACCGGTGTTAGGTGGGTCTAATAAATCATCCACCTAACATGTCCACCGATCTAAAAATCAAATCACCGATAGAATGGAGCGATTAAACGTGAGAAGTGTCTGTTAACGGACCTAGTAGAAGCTTCGAGCATGTCCACATGCCTAGGCGGCAAACTCCTACTTTGTACCTACACATCAAAACTAAATACTAACGCCTACTCATGATCAATACGCATCCTATATGATACTCACATCACCCATGCATCAATCAACACATATTAATAATAATTAGTATGGGTTTTCCTACTCTACGTTGTATTAGATTACAACAATTATTTAGTTTGTCTAATTAATACCTTACCATTCATTTTAATAGCAAACAATCACACATATTCATATTTTTATTAACATGAAAATATCTAACACATCAATCATTAACTCCTAGCATCCTAGCATGACCACAGGCAGCGGCATTGAGTTCGGCCAGGGCGGTCAGTCGCTCCAATCAGGCCCATGGCCATCCTCCATGGCGGTGCTAGGTAGGGAGAAAATGTCAGGGAGGTCGATTGGAGGGGCATCTGCGTCACAGCGGTGGTGAAGCGGTGGGAACGATGGCAGAATAGCGTGTGAAGAAGAGCTGAAATCGTGGGCGATTCCATCATCGCGGCGACTGGACGGTGGCTGCGGGTGGTCAGAATGACACGGCGACGGCACTACAGGGCTCGGCGGCATCGATCAGCGGCAGCCAGAGGTGATGGCGGCAACAACCCAAGGGCGGCGGTTTGGGTTTGGAGGGGGAATGGTGGAGAGAGAAGTGTAATGACCCAGCCCAATGTGCAATATAATGGGCCTAAGCCATTTCTTTAAAATGGTTAACCGAAGTTAAAGATCTATAGTCTATTCCTACTTATATACAAGATCGTAGCCCGGTAGGTATTATATGTGGGACTAAATTGAGGGATCTTACAATCCACCCATCTTAGGAAATTTTGCCTCCGAAATTCTTACACTTGGCCCGTTACTAGCCCCGGCCCACGATCTTTTGGTCCGTGACCGGCAGCCTAGCCAACATCCCTACACTTGGCCCGTTACTAGCCCAAGCTCATGGCCTTTTGGTCTGTAACCGGCAGCCTAGCCAATATCCCTAGTCCAGCCCACCATCTAATATGGAACCAGGTTGGTTCTGATACCATTTGTAACGACCTAGCCCAAAGTGCAATATAATGGGCTTAAGGCATTTCTTAAAAATGGTTAGCAGAAGTTAAAAATCTATAGTTCATTCCCACTTATAAAGAGGATCTTAGCTCGGTGAGTATTAAATGTGGGACTAAATTGATGGATGTCACAAGAAGTATTAGGATTTGGGGGAGAAGAGAAGTGTTAGGGTGGTCAATGGCAAACTTGTAAATTAAACTTGATTCAACACCAGCTCGAGTCAAGAATAATAAATAACTCGTAATAAATCCTAAAAAAATCTAAAAAAACAGGAAAATTCCCATAAAACAAAACGAACACTACAACATCCAAATGACATGCACTATAACTAATAACCCTCCTGAATACGATCTAATGCGCTATTCGGCCTAGCCAATTCTATGGTCACAAAATGAAAAAAAATAAAACCATCAACTATATACTCTCATATCTACTGATAACTCAATCTGCTGATGCATATTTGACGTTATCATTAAATACTTGAGTATACATAAACCCTCATAGCACATGCACACGGTCGGCCTCGGCCCTGCACAAGTATTATGAAAGCCGAACCGACTTGGACCAAAGTCAAACTGACTGGCTAACGACTGTAAAACCCTAACTCAAGTCATTGGTTTTACACCAATCTACAGTAGTGGTGGCCAAATTCAACCCCTCTGAAAATTTCGATAGTGGCACAATGGTCAGCAAAGAATTCCAGTGAAAAACCTTAGGCCAGCCTAGGTTTTGTTTTATATAACTCTCCTCATGTTTCATTCCAAAGCCAAACAATATGACGAACCTTATCTGTACACCATGTATACTATTGTCCATTTCCAAACATGTGTTTGATTTGCAATCATTAGTCAATCAATTCAATTTTGCCTTGAGTTGACATAATCAATAGCCGAAACATCTACCAATCAAGAATTTCAATAGATACCGTTCATTTGGTTCAAATGTTAACCAAATAATCATTACTAAAGATCAAAATAAGATTCTTTATCTTGGATTGAAGGGTTAACAATTTGTAGTCTATAAGCCATTTAACAACCAATTTGAAAGCTCCCTTCCCTCTTATAAATTCATTTTAAATAATCAAATAAATCATCTCTTGATAGTGTTCTCAATTAAACTACTTTGAAGAGTTTTTTGATAACCAATTTTTTAAGTCAAAATCATTTTATTGATTTTTTTATTTATTTTCTTCTTTAAAAATTTTGAAATAAAATGAAAAGATCATAGAATTCTCATAGGTGAAGAAATATAAGAACCTTAAAAAATGTAACCTTCTTTGGGAATCCACACACTCACACCAAGTTCAACTTTATGTCTTTGATGGCATCTGCCTTGTACCTCCTATGTCTTCTACAATAGTGACATGTTGTTGCATCCTTTATTTGTGGCTTTGTTTTTGGAGGCTTCTACTTGTTAGCCTTTCTCTTCAATTTTGGAAGCTCCTTCTTTGGTGCAACTTCCTTATATGTTGTGGAGGAGGCCTTGACAAATATGAGTGGCTTGTTGAACTTCCCTTAATGATGATTACTACCTAATTAAAACTTGCTAAAGAGGCTCTTTTCATGAAGTAGCATGTTGGAGAGCTTTTGGGCTTCACCAACTAGTTTGAGCATCTTCTTGTTCTTGTTCTTGAGCTCCTCCTTGAGATCTTTAATGATTGATGTAGTTTGCTCAAGATCTTTTTCCATGGTAGCCACTTTTTCCTTCAATTGTTTATTTTCCTTGACCATGGCCTTCCATCATATCTTTTAGCTTCTTATTTTTCTTGGCCAACATGATTGAGTCCTTGTAGAGATCTTCAAAGGCTTGTTGAAGTTCATCTTTATCTTCATCCTCTACTTCTTCTAAGAAACAAAATTCACTTAGTGCTTCTTCAATCTTTGTCTTCATCATCCTTAAGCGTTTTCTTTCCTTTTACATCCTTTTCCTTTTCTTCATTTCCCTTATTTGGACACCCATGCTTCATGTGTCCACACTCGTTGCATTCATAACATTGTACATTATTTCTCTTTTCTTGTTTTCCATAAACATTGTACAGTATTCCTCTTTTCTTGTTTTCCATTTACTTCCTTCTTTTCAAACCTTTTGGATGACATGCTCTTTTCATGAATTCCTTGAATTTTCTAGAGATGAGAGCCATATCACCATCTCCTTCACTTTCTTTTCCATACTCCAAGAGTAGTTAAAGTGCCAAATCCTTTTTCTTCTTCTAGGATACCTTTTCTAACGATCTCCCAAAGTGCAATGTAATGGGTTAAGTCATCTCTTCAAAAGTGGTCTAAATTAAAGATTTATAGTCCATTCTCACTAATAGACAGGATTTTACCCTATTATTTATTAGATGTGGGACTAAGTTGAGGGATCTCACAATCAACTCACCTTAGAAAATTTTGTCCCCGAAAATCGTACACTTGGCTCATTACTAGCCCTCAGCCCATGATCTTCTTTGGCTCGTGACATGTAGCCTGGCCAACATCCCTAGTCCAACCCATCATCTATCTAAAAACTAGGTTGCTCTGATACCATCTAACACGGAATCAGGAGGCTCTGATACCATTTGTAATGATACGGCCCAAAGTGCAATGTAATAGGCTAGGTCATCTCTTCAAAATTGATTAACGAAGTTAAAAATCAATAGTCCATTCTCACTTATAAACATGATCTTACCCTAATAGGTATTAGATGTGGAATTAAGTTGAGAGATCTCACAATCTACCAACTTTAGGAAATTTTGTCCTCCAAATTCCTACACTTGGCTCATTGCTGGCCCTAGCCCACATCCTTCTCTAGCCCTTGACCAACAGCCTAGCTAACGTCCATAGTTCAACCCACCATCTAACACGAAACTAGGTTGCTCTGATACCATCTATAACAATCTAGCCCAAAGTGTAATGTAATGGGCTAAGTCATTTCTTCAAAAGTGGTTAACCAAATTAAAGATATATAGTCCATCCCACTTATAAATAGGATCTTACCCCAATAGGTATTAGATGTGGGACTAAAATTAGAGATCTTACACCTCATTTTCCCTTTTATATTTCTCAAGAGTATGCTAATGTGGGATGACAGAGCCAAGTTCTTTTTCTTCTTCCTGGATACCTCATTTTCCCTTTAATCTTTTTCAAGAGTGTGCTCATGTCGGATGAGGGAACAAAGTAGTTCTTCCATAGTGATGGTCTTAAAATTCTTAGCTTCCACAATAGCTATCACTTTTGGTCTCCATTCAATAAGTAGAGATGCTAATAACTTTATGTGGAACTGATCTAGCTCTAGCTTCTTGCTAAGGTTTTTGGACCAACAATGATGTTATTAAACCTATTGTATGATGTGTTGATGGTTTCTCCTTCAATTTTGAATGCTTCGTATTGGGAGGAGAAGAGACTAATCTTGGATTCCTTCACTTGTGATGTCCCTTCATGTGGGATTTCAAGAAGTTGCCAAACCTCTTGGGCCGTGAGACATCTTGAAACCCTTATATATTTGGTTTCACTTTGAACACCAAATAGAGCATTCATGGCCTTTGCATTTAGGGCATTGGCCTTCATTGCTTTCTCATCCCATATGTGTTTCCAAGTGTGTTTCTTCTAAATGCGATCTACGTGCTCATATAGTATCACTTGCCAAAGATCAAAGCCAAAAGAGCTAAGGAAGTCCTCATTCTTGTTTTCCAATAAGCATAGTTGGAACCATCAAAGAATAGAGATCTTGTCATTGATTGTCCTTCCAAATCCTTAGTCTATTTGTCCATTGTCTTCTTTTCGAAGTCTCTAACTCAAGTCTTGTTAAAACTTGCAATTATCAAACTGATGCTCAAATACCACTTGTATGGTCCTAACATGGGTAGTGACTAATCAAAACAACACTAAACACACAAATTAATATGCCCACGTACACTAGGACTACCAAATTGACCATAACAATTAACAAGTATTAAGTGTGGAATATAATCAAACATGCAATGTGCAACAATGAACAAAATAAATTCAATGAAAAAACTTTCATGTCTTGATGAATTAGGTTAAACCATACAAATAAATGTGTTTGAAGAGAATAACGTACACAAATCCCTAAAGCAAACTTATCAAATGCAAGGGCTATGTGTGAGGCAAATAATCAAACACCTAATATACTTATGAATTCTGCAAGTATTAAAAACACTAATAATCGAAGAAAGTGTAGGGAAAAGAAATCAAACAATAGAGTCACAAGGAGTTTTTATAAAGTTTTGGAACAACTACTCCTCTCTCCTAATCCACTAAGTCCTTTGGTTGGGTAGGTCTTCTAGCTTCACTATAGCAAATAATTGTATGCCAGCGTGCAACTACTTATTCTTCTACAAGATCTTTCGGCTTAGCAAAAGCAACAAGCACAATATTCTCCTGCATGCTCTTTCCACCAAGCCTAAGACAACTAGCACCACTCCTATACCTAGGAGCAACACTCCAATATTTTGGAGCAATGCCAACCAAAGCTAGACCCTCCTACACAATCCACACCGATCGGTGAAGGCTCTCTCACACTCCAAATACCCTTGGAGTTTATAAGCTTCTTTTTTTCACAAAAGATCGCGACTTTGATCTTTTTAAAAAACTCTCAAAGTGGCTTTTAAAATAGCCAATCTCTTTCACTTTCAACCTTTTAGCAACAAGCTTTTCGAATCTTGAATAATATCATGGGCTTCAAACCTTCTCTAAAAGCTCCTATGTATAGTCGAAGGTGGCTA
This sequence comes from Piper longum, assembly GCA_032619315.1. Lineage (NCBI taxonomy): Eukaryota > Viridiplantae > Streptophyta > Magnoliopsida > Piperales > Piperaceae > Piper > Piper longum. The sequence goes on from JAVDBV010040423.1 coordinate 17,996, forward strand.
ATCTCAACTACGGATCCAAGAAATTAAGAGTTGACTTTTGGTGCTTTCAACTAAGTTCAGCCAACAGACACATTTTATTACTCACAATCATTCAGCAGCCAAAAGCTATGTCCATCGATCTAAGAGGCTTCCAAATCCCATGCCCGAATGACCATACAAAGTCTTTCTGAATTCTTTAATTAATGTTGTCCATGTCCATGTCCAAATCCAAGCTCCCCCTCAGCCAACAATCATTCTCTCAAAAACCCTAATTTCTTGTGTCCAGTAACTGATCGATCTTCCTAATCCTATTTGATCGCCAATTGACTTATGCCCTAGTCTGCTTGGTAGCCAATCAATCTTTCAAAACCTATTGTCGAGACTCTTGTTTTTGAAACTTTTGAGTCTTGCCTAGATCATAAGTGGATCTTTTTGTGTTTCATTATCAACATTCTAGGATCAACAAAGAACACTTTCCCAATCCTCTTAAAAAGAGAATTTGAATAAAGAGAAATAGTATGCCAAAGATTGGCATATCAAAGGTCCCCAAGAGCTTTTTAATCTTCTTTAGTAGAGTTTGAAACAAGAAGAAAGTAAGGACATTACCTATTATATATGTTATAATAGAATTGTTCTTATTTGTCTCTTGTTATCAAAAGAGCTTAATCGAATTAAAATAAATATTTTTCTTTCAAGTTATAGTGAAAGCACAGAGATGAGGAAGGGTGTAGATGGGAGAAAAGGTTGGACAATAAAAAAATGCTCAAATGATTATTCTCCACAGTTGAAGGGTGGAGGGATAAAGGTCGTGGCAAGAGTAGGAAGGGCAGGAACGGCATTAAAAGGGGTTGTGGCAATAGGAAAGAGTAAGAGAGGTATGGAAAGGGGGAAAGGGGAAGGGAGGCTGGGAAGAGAGGGGTAAGGATTGAGAGAAGGGGAGGGAGTTGAGCGGAGAAGAAAAGGAGGGGGGAAGGCTAGGCTGGATGAAGGGTGGGCTTAGCTGAGGGGAGGGGGCTTGGAAAAGGGGAGGCATAGAAGGGGGAAGACAAGGGAGAAGAAAACGGAGGCTAGGCAGAGGAGGAAGGGAGAGGGAAGGAAATTTTATCCTTGTTATATTTACAAAGAAATGAAAATATAAATAAATAAATGTGAATGTTTTAATTTTGAGTTTAGAAGCTACTATAGAGCATCAAGGCCAAACATCCCAATCAGAGCCAACCAACTTGATGGCAAATAGTTAAGGGTACACATATAATGGTGATTCCCAACAACACCTTATATAATTTTCCTTGTGTCATAATTCTAGTATCAAAAATTTTATACAACAGTTTTTAGTACAATAAGTGAAAAAAAAAAGACCAATTAGATGTGTAACTCAATTAGGATTACATGTCTGATGTCAAATAAATAATACATCAAATGGTCTTCACATATTGCTCATAAGATTAGAAAAATGCTTGATGGTCAGGAATTCCCTAGTGAAGAGAAATCTAGGGATTTGGGGTATGAATGAATAAATGGTATGCAATATTATCTAAAATTATTAATCTATATTGGTATATGGGAGCCCGAGATTGGTACTTTTCACCTACTTGTGTGATCAATTCTCATTTTAATAGTTTTTTTAATGATGATTAAATCATGCTACTTGATTTGTGAACCCACAAGGTTGTAACAAGCTAGGTTTAACTTGATTATATAGTACTTGGCCGAAAAGTTTCATCGTCTAATCTCTTCACCTTTCCAGAACTCGTCGCCAAAGACATCCTTCTAGCGAAGCCCATTTTACCGTCGCAGCAAATTAAATACTCCAAGTTGCTCTCACAAGAGTTCAACTTTGTACACGTTGGAAACCACTGTTGCATTACTAGATCCTGAGTGCAGCTGATCTACCTCACTGAAGTTATAAGTTTTCCACTTTGATTAGTTCACCCTTTTCCAAGTTTCTCAGTTGATTTGGGGGTGAGTTAAGAATGTAAGGTTTTACCCACACATCCACATTTTGAATAGGTTAGCATTGTAGTGGACCCTTAATAGGCAATGTGAACACTTTTACCCCCACCGATAATTCAAATGAGACCGATATTTAGAACAGTGGGTAACAAACTATGGTCAGAAAAAGAGGAAGAAAGTGATTCCCCTTTTTATTTCCTTTACACCCCTCATACAACTGAGGTAGTTGTGCTACGTTACACCCTCCTTAGCCTCTATATATATATATATATATATATATATGTGTGTGTGTGTGTGTGTGTGTGTGTGTGTGTGTGTAGGGAGGGAGGGAGAGAGAGAGAGAGAGAAACAAAGAGTTAGGCTCTTATAAGCTGACTCTTTAGAAGCATCAGTAGCGCATAATGTAACACCCCAATTTCGGTTCACTTAAAAACCGGATCAGAAATGTTATGATCGAGTCGAGACATGTTTAATATTATTAGTCAGTGAGACTCGATCCATTAAATAGATCGAAATAACCCTCTTGGTGTCATGAGAATGGAAGACATTGTTAAATAAATATCAAAATACATCAAATATAAATAAATGCAAGAAATTAAATCTTATGTTGAGCTCAAGTGTGTGTAGGATTTATCTGTCCTTCCGCCGAAGTCAATACAAGATTTGCGAGACCTATATATATTATAAGAAAACCGTCAGTAACGAATGTTACTGGTCCGAAAAATAAC
>JAVDBV010040471.1:996-12597 GCA_032619315.1 Piper longum
ATATATATATATATATATATATATATCTATATATATCTATATATCTATATATATTATATATATAGATATCCATATATATCTATATATAGATATATCTATATCTATCTACATAGATATAGATTTAGATATATATAGATATCTATATATATATCTCTACATATATATACAGATATATCTATTTCTATATATCTGTCGTCGAAATTGATGTTTGTGTGGGAATGATGGTGTTGGATTAGCGTGTTTAAATTCTAGAGCTGGTCCTATTCTTGTCCTTTTAATGTTTGAATTTGTGTTAATTGCTACGCCTTTTTTGTCTGGTTGTTTGGAGTATTGAAGCTAGTGTAACATTTTGCAGACGTCTATGTTGGAACATTACTTTGTGTTTGATCTGAAGGTATTATCGTGAAATTGAGGTCTGTGGGGGGATTGGTGGTATCGAAACAAGGTATTGAGATACTAAAATTGGAGCTGTTTTTTGTGCTTGTATTTTTTTTTGTTTGCGTTAAATGCTGTGCTTTTCAATTGGTGGCTCCTTGTTCTTAATTTGGAAGCTAGGGTAACTTTGATAGCAGTGTTGGAAGTTAAACTGTGGTTGTTTTGGAAGTGTTGCCAGCAATTATTGATTTGGTGTTAGTGGTGGATGTTGTGTTTTTGTGGTCTTATAGTTAGCAAGGTAGGTTGTTTCGATTGTGAAACCAATGTAACTTTGTGTAGACTGTAATGGAGTTTTAAATTATGGTTGTTCTGAAAGTATAATTGTCAAAGTGATGCAAGGTTTACATTCTCACGAGATGTCAGTCTCGGGAAGGAAGAGGGGAAAGGGAGGGGGAGGAAGAAGAAGGAAGACAACAGAGGGTTGGAGAGGGAGGTAGAGTTGGGGGGGGGGGGGAGGTGTGTTAGTGGTTAGACAGGAGAGGGTGGGGAAAGAATTATGTGCTATCCTAAACGTTTTTTATAAACATATTTGTAATATTTGTAAATTACTGTGAACTTTTAATGTAAATATTTTTATTATGTAAATGATTTTTATAAATTGTTTATTATATATATGTAAGTTTGACTTTTAATATTTTTGCATGCCTTGTATTTGTTTAACTTAATATTGTGAATTTTACAAATGATAGTAAAAAATGGAGGCAGAAGGCGAACATGGGCAACTTTTGTGAGAAACACATGAATTCAGAGGTCTATTTTGGGATAAAGGATCATCTATTTGTGATTTTATGATAAAGATATTAGTTTGATTGTTAATTTAAACTAAATGATAATATAATTGGTAGGTATTATTTATAGACTAGTTATTTCTTTTAGTAATTTCGAAATCCAGGAATTTCCGAGATCTCTCTTTTTGGACTGTCCGAGATGAGATCAAGAAACAAAAGGGCAAATCTTGAATTGATGTATGTGTGGAATGGTTGTGATTGTGTGACTGAGCTTCTGTTATCTATATCTGTGTGAATGCCTTCTTTTTGTTCTTTTTAAATACTGGATTTTGTGAGTTTCCTGTTGGCGATATAGCTTCTTTTTTAGCTTTCACTACCAGGGTAACTTTGTGTGGACAACAGGGCAGTTGTATCATGCTAGCATTCTAATGTTTCATTGTGGTGTCTGAAAGTATCATTGTCAAAATTGATGTATGCGTGCCATTCAAGCTCTCGGAATAGGGTGTTGAAACTGGACTTTTTGTTGTCATATTGCTGTGAATGTCATGATATGTTAGGTATATGCTGCATTTTGCAAGGTTACTATTGGCTTTGAAAATGATGTAGGGTAATATGTCATTGTTGTTTGTTAAACTGTGATTGTTTGAGTAAATTATTTTATGTAAAAATAGGGATGGTGTTGTCTAAACAGGGTGGTGATATAATGGCACTGGAGATTTAAATGAGAGGAGAATTGGTGGAAAAAGGGAAATGAAAGGGAGGGTTATATGGGTTTGGGGGAAGCAATGACTAGCGGGTCATTGGGTCTTCGCACAGGGAGTTATGGATCATTGCAACAACAGCTGCAGGTCGATATGGTTTTGCCACTTCAGACACCCCCCACACGTAAAAACCAAAAGATGCTATCCAGAGATGAGAAACTTTTTTCGTGGATTTGCAAATATGCTTGCAGGAGGAGGGTAGGGATGTTTCTATTGGTTATCATCTCTGTTGTGGTGTTTACATCCCTCATGTCAGCAGTTACTAAAGGTTAGTGATATTAGTATTCCCTATGCTTAGTTGATTTACCATAGACATGAGAATCTGGGCTTAGTTATATTAATGCGAGGTGAGCATAATTCCATTGTTTTTTTTATGATTGTGTAAAGGCAAATCAGTATTTGACACTTCACTTCTTTTTTCAGATGACGAAGTACCCGATGTCCATGAAACACATAACATTCCTACTCAAAGTATACAAGGTCTGGGGCTAAATATAGGAGTTGCGTCAGACTTTTATCTTCCTCCCTTTTCAGGAAATGAAGTTGCAGATCATAAGCTGTTGTCCAGTGACAATTTTACAGAAGTTCCTCAAGATGCTCAAAATGAAACTTCAGTTCACTTCTCCGACCCCACTGCCCATCATCATTGCCAGCATTTTGCATTTCCTCCACCACCTTTGGATAGGAAAAGAATTGGGCCTCGTCGTAAGTTTTAAGTTTAATGTTTATATTTTTGCGAAAGCTAGTGATTTGGTGTATTTTTTACTGTTTTCAAACATTGCATGGAATTTTTAAAACAATACATTGTTCGATTTTATACTTTCTCATTTTTAGATAACCATGTTGGAACTGCATCTAGGTAGAGTTCATGAGTGAATAATTTCAAGCATAAATTTATCTTTAGAATCTTTGGATTAAAATCTAGGTATTATGAGGTGTTACTGTGAAATGGTAAGAACCTACAAGTGGTACCATTTTAACTCTTTAAATTTTGAAATAAGTTACACTTTTACAATGCTGATTCACATTTATATTGTTTCACTTTCAGCGTGTCCTGTCTGCTATCTTCCAGCTGCAGAGGCGTTGAGCTTTATGCCAACATACCCTACAGAGTCCCCTACCTTAAAAAACTTGACGTATATTGAAGCAGATACGTCAGGTATCAGTCATTTATCTGGGGGTTCAAAGTTTGGTGGATTTCCATCTCTGAAACAGAGAAATGATTCTTATGATATTAAAGAGTCAATGAGTGTGCATTGTGGGTATGCTCTTATGCATTTTTGTTACCCTTCAATCTCTCATTGTCAAAATATTGTGTTTTCTTTGTCTGGTCAATTTATAAATATTATATTTTACTTTAAATGCTTATAGCTTATGTATCTTGGGGAAATGATAGAGTGAGAATTTGAGAACTTTAAGAACTCATTTTGAAGCACTGGGTTTAAGTTGTAAGAATATCATGACAAAAATGTCCTGCCCAAAATAAAGTTTCATCACTGTTGATTCCTATCCAACACTCCAAAAATGGGTTCTTAAAATTTCTCAAGTTCGCACTCTATCATTTCCCATGTATCTTGTATCTTTTCACATGTATATTTTTTCATATGGCTTACTTTCATACTTTAGGTTTGTGAATGGTAATAGACCAGACCAACTAACTGGGTTTGACATAGACGATGCTGATCTGTTGGAGATGGAACAATGTCGTGGAGTAGTAGTTGCCTCTGCAATATTTGGTAGCTGCAAGTCTTTTTAAGGATATATACTGTGCTATGGATTTGTTTTGAAATTTTTAATGAACAATTATCTCCAGGAAATTATGACATTTTGAAGCAGCCAAAAAATATAAGTGAGTTTGCAAAGAGAAATGTTTGCTTTTATATGTTTGTTGATGAAGAAACTGAAGCTTCTATAAAGAACTCAAGTGTCATCAGTAATGAATCAAAGGTTGGGTTATGGAGAATTGTTGTGGTTCAAAATCTTCCATATGATGATCCCAGGCGCAATGGAAAGGTGAATTTACTTTTTTAGTTTCTCCATAATTTTCCTATTGAGGGTCCTGGGTTAATGCTTAGCAATTCGTCTTTATATTATGTAGCTGACTTGCACATGCATCACTCACCTGAAGCGTTATCATAAGTTTCACTGATAAGTATTTTGACTTGATTTATCTAACAAGCTGCTGGCATTGTCATTTGTGCAGGTACCTAAGCTTCTATTGCACAGATTATTTACAAATATTAGATTCTCAATATGGATTGATGGAAAGCTTGAACTTACAGTAGATCCATATCAAATTTTGGAAAGGTAAATTGTTATTGATTACTGTTTCATTCCTATTCTTCGAGGAGAATATTTTTGATGAACTGTTGAAGCTACTAGAACAGTGGTCGCATAACTGACGTGAGAAAACATGTGCATCTTGTCTGTTCATTAGACTGTTAAAGTTGGGTCAGAACTTTTAGACAGAAATGGTTTACTAGGAACGCCAGAATCTGGATGTACAGCATTAGATATTCTGCAGTCAGCTCCAGAGTTCATTATTTTGTGCATTCTCTGTTTCTCCTAGGTTCTTGTGGCGAAATGGTGCTACATTTGCAATCTCCAGGCATTACAGACGCTTTGATGTTTTTGAGGAAGCCGAAGCAAATAAAGCTGCTAATAAGTATAGTAATACTTCTATAGATCAACAAATCGAGTTCTACAAAACCGAAGGGTTAACACCATACTCTGTGGCCAAGCTGCCCATTACCAGCGGTAAGAAGTCAGTCAGTCAGTCAGTCAGTTGTTTTATCATTTTTTTCTGTGCCCTTATTTGCAAAGTGAAGTTTTTTGGGAAAGAAGTAATTGGAACTTTACGCTTATGTTTGTTTACTTGTGTAGATGTTCCGGAAGGTTGCGTGATTATCAGGGAACACATTCCCATTACAAACCTCTTCACTTGTCTTTGGTTCAATGAAGTTGATCGATTTACTTCAAGAGACCAGCTAAGTTTTTCTACCGTAAGGGACAAAATAATGGCCAAAGTAAATTGGACCATAAACATGTTCTTGGATTGCGAGAGACGAAATTTTGTTGTTCAGGTAACTTTTATTCGTATGGTGACACAGACATTGTCCAGCTTAATCTGCACCTGCATGCCATCATTGTCACGGAAAATTAGACCTTTAGAATTGTGTTGTGTAGGCATACCATAGAGAGCTGATGGAGCAGATGGGTGTAGCAGTTAACCCTCCACCTTTACCTCCTGTCTCTGTAATTGAACAAACAAGCAAACTATCAGCCCCGAGGATTGCAATGAATCATCCCCCTAAAAAAGTTTCGCAGAAGCGTGGACGAGACAAGCGGCCTGGTTCGAGGCGACACCGTAAAGTTGGCACTGGTAGAGACGGCAATTGAGGTCCGATATTCTTTTTCACTTTTTTTTTTATTTCACCATTTTGTTTCTTATTCGTTGGAGGAAAATGAGGGTGATTTTTGTCTGCCAAATGTGGGCGACGCCAAGCTCTTATTTTTACCCAGAACTGGTAAATGTCAATTCTTTGTTGTCTATTTATATGAAAATGAATAAGTTGCATGAGTATATTTTATATCCAAATCATTTATCTCAAGTTCTCAACATGACAAACACAAATTGTATACTTCTAAGGTGAATTTTGTTTTTGTGCAAGCCTTAGAAAGTGCCGCTAATATGTGTGTAGTTAAACCCACCCAAATATGATGAATATTTGTTGCTGATCAAGCATGGTTGGGATAATTGTATCCAAAACCATATTCTGAATTCCTTTTCTCAAAATTATCCTAATGGGTATTGGTGTTTGACGATTTTAGTCTATTTTTCTACCATTGAAATTTCAATGGCTATGAATTTACAAGCCTTAAGCCATTAGTATATGAGTTTGCGTGTCTTTCCCGTTTTCTATTGAATCCACAGACTTTTGAGATTTATATTGGGAAGATATAAATCATATTTATTTTTTCTCTACGTAGTACTACTGACAAAAAATATGTAATGGGTTATTATCTGATTTTTCTTTGCACTAAGAATGTCTAAATCCCTTTAATATGTAAATAAGATTACTGTCAATTTTTTTTGGCCCACTTCGGACGCACTTTTTGGTTAAAGTAAAATATTTGTGATTAAATTGATTTTCTCAAAAACATAGAAGCACACTTGTTCAAATTGGATTTCTATCGCCCCGCCCCAAGAGCCAGATAGGATACTTCACATACCTTAAAATTCATCACAGCCGGTTGAACCACATTTTATATGTTTCGAGTATATTTATTTACTTTTAATGGACATTTACGTATTTGTTTTACAAATTTAAAGAGTGATTCGATAACTCGTGTTAATCGATCAAATCATAGGTAAATATATGAAAAATCCGTGATAGCTGGTAATTAAAATGCATAATTTTACAATCCCCCAAAGCCATTGTTGAATACTATTTCACCTAATTTTGTAAATTCAGACCTAAATTGAACCGAACTAAAGATAAGTATATTATATATATTTATATAAGAATATACAAAAAAATTTATTTATGATAATTATTTTTATTTTTAATAAAATATTATATATATATATATATAATATAAAGAAAAACAAAAATTTGTAATAAAAATTTAATAAGGTTGATTCATTTAACACCAGAATCCAAAATTAATTTGAAATACATACTAATAAAAATCAAACTATATGGTTGAACCCCGAGAATGTGCACTATGTCACTAGGCGCTCAACACCAACAACACATCAAAAATATAAATATCTGGTATTTAATTTAAATCAAATATATTTTATTTTGGGAAAATATCATAAATAACTACATTTTAAAGTTTTTTTTTAAAAAATAAAGTTTATAAAAATATATCAAAACATAAAATTTTTATATTAATTATGACCAAATTTTAATATTTTTTTAAATGATAATATTTAGATTGGACTGATTTAAACTAGTTCTTACCGGCTTTAAAAAACATCCGTAATAAAATACCGTAATAAAATAGAAGAGAATGAGAGGAAAAAAAAGGCAATAAAAATGGAAGGGGTTAGAGTGGGGAGCGTGGGTGTATTTGAATCATCGCATTCACGTGGCCCAAAACCCTCTCTTTTGCCGCCTCCACCTCCTCCTCACTCTTCACTAGGGTTTTCCCTCTTCCCCGCCGCCGCCGCCGCCGCCGGAGCTCGGCCGTCGATCGCCGCAATCCGGAGAGCTGCTCCCACCCATGGCCACCGTCTCCGCCCCCACGCCCGACCGTATCCTTCGCTTCACCGTCCCCGCTTTGAAAAGCGGACTGATTGTTTGATCCGTTCGCGTTGAGATCTGAGGATCTGTTGTTTTGATCTGTTTGTGCGGGGGGTTTGGGCGTCTGAATTGTTGCCTGATAGGGTTTGGAGACGTTGTGATTTGGATCTGTTCTTCACTTGTTTGTGTTGTGTGGTAGATCATGGATTGTTTTGGTAATTGTATTGGTTTTGGATGGGCGTTTGATACAAATTAGATGGGGGTATTGTGCTGTTGTTTTGATGAATTGGCTATTCCTGTTGTTATTCTTTAATTGTTGAACATAGAAGCTGCAGACTCGCTGCAGAAGCTCTCTATGGATTCTCAGACAAAGAAGCTCGAAAATCCCGACTCTGTTAAGAAGGTGCTTTTTTTTTCCTACTAGAATTTGCATCATTTGCTTGTGATTTGGATTGGAAATGATGGGGTTGAGTTTGAATGTATTTAGTCTGCTTCTGTGAAGCACGGATCTGTGGAGGGTAGGGATGCAAAGAGCCATACAAATCCGTTGGCTGAGCGGTCTACGCCGCCTCCTCTACCTGATATTGTGGATCCTAATATGTGCTATGTCCCCAATGCATACGCTTCTATGTACTACGGGGGTGAGTTTCCCATCTTGGTTCGATCCATATATTTGCTGGCATGCTTGGTGACAGCGTTGTTCCGCGGCGGCAGATTTCTAACAGACATCTATTTTTTTCTTTAATAGGTTTTGACGGTCCTGTATGTGAGTGGGGGGAGGAATTCCCGAGGTATGTCGGTCCGGATGCAGGAGAAATGACTCCGGTGAGTTGTTATTTGAATTGTTGTATGCCCAAAATATTGAGTGTTATGTCTGGTGCGAGACATCATGGCTGATTGTTAGATGTGTATTCCTTTCGGATAGGGAGTGTATGGGGATAATGGATCCATCATGTATCCCCATGGGTATGGATTTGCACCCTATGGAGCCTACCCTCCACCTGGGTCCCCTGTACCTGCCACTGGACATGATGGTCAGCTTTATGGACCCCAACATTACCAGTTTCCAGCTCCTTACTACCAGTCACCGGCACCTAATACTTCAAATCAAGTTCCAAGCACACAGGCTGAGGTATCTACCTCTGCATCTGCGGGTGCTGAAAATGCTAAAGGGACTGTTAATGGGAAGTCCAACGGGAATAACAAAGGTCCAACACTGGCTAGGCCCACACAACTTAACATGTCAGAAAATCCAAATGGCGCCTATGGCCGAGGAGTAATGCCTGGTGGTATGCCTCCCACTGGGTACCAAGACCCGAGGTTTGGATACGATGGAGTGAGATCTCCAGTTCCTTGGTTAGATGGTGCTGTTTACTCTGATGGGCAGCCTAGGCCTGTCCCTAATAGTTCAGCAGCATCTCCAGTCAGCAACATGTCCCCAGCAAGAAACCAGAATGTTGGACCTCATAGTCATTTTATGGTATGCATGTATTTCGTTTGTTATTAGATTCACTTAAGACTGTCTTAACAATATTTTTTGCTTTGTGCAGGGTTTGCATCCTCCGAGGCCATCATCGGGCATGGGCTCAGGCCCAGTTCATGGGTATTTGAATAGAATGTATGCCAATAACAGAATCTACAACTGTGGAAGCCTAGTAAGATCAGGTCCTGGGTTTTCCCCTAATGGGTATGATTTTCGGGCGAATGGGCGTAATTGGATGTATGCTGATAGAAAGTACAATCGGTCAAGAGTTCGGGGAAATGGTTCAAATGTATATGGCTATGAAAATGCTGATGGGTTGGATGAAAAGCATAGGGGACCAAGATCTGAACCGAAGAACATAAAAGGTTTTGGGCCTCATGTGACAATTGCTGTCAAGGGCCAGAGTCTTCCAGCTGGTGGAAAGCTTACTGAGTCTGCTTCCTTGCCTGACAGAGAACAGTATAATAAAGAGAATTTCTTAGTAAAATATGATGAAGCAAAATTTTTTGTCATTAAGTCTTATAGCGAGGACGATGTTCACAAAAGCATCAAATATAATGTCTGGGCAAGTACTCCTGGTGGCAACAAAAAGCTGGATGCTGCTTATCAGGAGTCGAAAGAGAAATCTGTTGACTGTCCGGTGTTCTTGTTTTTTTCTGTACGTGTTATTTTTTTACTAGTTTTTCATTGAGTGAAACTGACATGTCTGGCATTTCTGGTATTCTGATTTTACCTTTTATGCAATTTTATAGGTAAATACGAGTGGACAATTTGTGGGCCTTGCCGAAATGGTAGGTTCTGTAGATTTCAGCAAGACTTTGGACTATTGGCAACAGGATAAGTGGAACGGTTGTTTCCCTCTCAAGTGGCATATCATTAAAGATGTACCCAACAATTTATTGAAGCACATAACACTTGTGAATAATGATAACAAGCCTGTGACTAACAGCCGAGATACGCAACAGGTTAGATGTGCATTTGCTGTATGATCTACTTCATGCAGTTTCAAGTTCAACTTGAGTAAGTGCTAATATTAGAGGCGTGGTACAGGTAAATTTAGAGGAAGGCCTGGAAATGCTCAAAATATTTAAAGAGCATGTAAGCAAGACCTGCATGTTGGATGACTTTGCATTCTATGAGGGGCGAGAGAAGTCGCTGCAGGAGAGAAAATTAAAGCAACAATCTCAAAAGCAGGTCACAGTCTTGAATGTTTCCTCCGAAGATTTTTATAGTTGTAACCTTTTTTCTTCTACCTATTTGTTTCGTAATTGAGTTAGAAAGCAGGCTCCTGATAAATAAGCCTTATGCGAGACGATCATTTAGAAGCTTCCTTGTGCAGAGTGTCAGTGTTTTCATGTGGAGTTGACCTAGTGGATTGTTCTGCTTGTCAGAATTTGATGTTCCAGCTGTTTCCGGATTCAGAATTATGGCTAAATTTGTTTATATATATGGTCAATTGATTTTAACGTTCACTTGATGTATTGATTTTACAGTTGTAGGACCATTGAGGCCCTGTAGTAAGTGTTTGAAAATGTTCCATCAATTTCGCAGGCGATATCTTTTTTGTGCATGAAAGTTAAAAGGGAACTGAATGTTGTAGTTTGTGCTGACTGCTTTTTCACTGAAATTGCAGATCAATGATGGAAAGCCTACAGAAGTTTATAATGATGAGAAGGTGAACTTGCAGAAACCTTTAGAGAACGGAAGTGCTATGGTTGACCAAAAGATTGCGGAGAATGGTGCCGTAATGGTATCAAATACTGGGGATTTAGCCAATGTTTCAAAAACTGTAACAGATAAATCAGGAGGGGTTAATGGGGTTAAGGGTTGTTAGGTCCTTTTGGTTTCATCCTGTGGTTGTAGCTTTTGATTTGCAAGACAAAATATTAAGGTTAGTATTTTCCTTCATTTTCAAAATATATTTGATCTGCAACTGGAGTTGCCATCAAATTTTTTTTTGCTCGTTCAGTCCTTTTAACTCTCTTGACAATGAAAATTAGAGAGCTGGTGCTGTTGATTAATCATTTCTTGTAGTGGTTACTAGGGTTGCAGATTTTTTTATTTATTTTTAATTAGTTGCCATTTCTTCATTTTCCGTCGTGAATGGATTTTCTCTATTTGATTTATTTAATTGGTCTTCAAGGCTGTTCTTTTCTGAATGTTATTCTGAAGTCTACTACAGTTCATATCATGTTATCCTTTTGCTCTTGCGGCGCTTCAAAAATTCATAAATTAGGGTTTTCTCCAATTATCATGTATATTCGTAGTTGCTACCACAAGCAGCATCTTGTTACCCGAGTCATCCTCATCAACCTCGCCGGCCCTTCGCCAATGTGTACACTCTAAAGCTAACCCTACTGAGGATGTATGAAAATGGTAGGAATGTTTAAATGATCTGATTTGCATGCTTTCTGCATAGATGTTCCATCATCTTGCTTTTGCAAATTGCAATGATCCATGTTGATGGCAAGTTGTGGAATCTGAAATGGAGCGGATCATAAGCATTATTTTGATCAGAAGTGTAGCAGATCGATACATTGGAGAGAAAAAAAAATCACCCTTAAGCTGGTCATGATATCATGATACTCTACATTTTATAAGCCAATTCTGATTATGTTCTTAGCTTTCAATTTGGACACACCTGGTTTATTTTTAGGCTTCATAAGGAATTGTGCTATTTCGGCGTTCGAATATCATGTTCCTGGCCAACGCGCGAATGTGAAATCTTAAGTAGATGGGGGACGAAGCATGGTAGCTGACACAAACAACTCTCCCGCATTGTCTCCATCTCCGATGAGCTCGACGGATGATGCCCGCGCCCTCTGCCTCCGACCTCATTATACCATGGTTGCATGAATCGGAATCGGAATCGGGATCGGTTTTCCAATGAATCGGAATCGGAATCGGAATCGGTCTGAATCGGCCAAAAATCGGTTTTTTTG
>JAVDBV010040601.1:915-12677 GCA_032619315.1 Piper longum
GGGGGGGGGAATGAAGCTCCCGGTCTGAGTAGTTGAATGCAACTACAACTTACTCTCCCGTTGATGGTATAACCAGCCGTGAATATGAACAAGCCTGTTGGTTAGTCGTTGATGTGTATGCGTTTTATTTAATTTTTATCTTTAAAACATGTAAGGTATGTATCTTAAGATGAATATTAGTGCCTCCCAAGATGAATGGTATATTTAAGCCTCAGCTCATGTTGATGTGCGTTTGACTTGGTTATGATGTCTCATGGTAAACCTAGTACATAACATTGTAAGAATATAATTGTCTATTATTTTCACATCAACATGAGCTTCAATCAAGGTTTGCCATTTGCAAACAAAGGACCTTAGCGACAGGGTGTGCCTTACCTCCGACATGGTCAGCATCGGCCAAGACAGGGTGCTCTTAGGGCCGCGACAGAGTACACTGAGGCAGCAACAAGGTGGGCCACCGATGCGACAGGGTGAGACGTGGTCGGGAAAGGGTGCGCTTCAGCTTCTAGAAGGTGTGCCTCTTGCCGCGATAGGGTGCGCCGGGGCAGTGACAAGGTGTTATACCGCCAAGATAGGGTGAGCCTCAAACGCGAAAGGTGCGACTCTAGCCGCGACAGGGTGCGTCGGGGTAGGGAGAAGGTTCACCTCTGCCACGAGAGGACGAGGCTAGGCCGAGAAAAGGAGCACGTCTCCTAGGAGAAGGTGTAACTCTGGACGCAACAGGGTGCGCCCAAGACGAGACAGAAAATATTCGAGAAATTTAATTTTATCACATTATTATCAATAATTTATATTTTAATTGATTCCTCATATATACCTTAAACCCTAAACTCTATACGGAACAGGGTGCGCCCAAGACGATAAATGAAATAATCGGGAAATTTAATTTTATCACATTATAATCGATAATCTATATTTTAATAAATTCCTCCTATAAACCCTAAACCCTAAACCCTAAACCCTAAACCCTAAACCCCAAACCCCAAACCCCAAACCCTAAACCCCAAACCCCAAATCCTAAACCCTAAACCCTAAACCCTAAACCCTAACCCCTAACCCTAAACCCTAAACCCTAAACCCTTAACCCCTAAATCTTAACCCCTACACCTTAAACTATAAACCCTAAACCGAACCCCTAAACCCGAAACCCGAAACCGTAAACCCGAACCCCTAAACCCCTAACCCCCAAACCCCCAAACCCCTAACCCCTAAATCTTAACCCCTAAACCATAAACTATAAACCCTAAACTTAAACTGTAAAACGTAAAACCTACACCATAAACCCCAAAGTATAAATTCATAAACCCTTCACTTATAAATACTAGACCCTAATACCTAATATGTAACTCTTAAATTCAAAACCTTAAGCGCCAAGCTCTCAACCCTAACTCTTAAAGCTTAGCCCCGAATTATAAATCCCAAACCCCAATCCCCATCCCGTAAACTATAAACCCCTAAACTCCAAACCATAAATTTTAAACCTTAAAAACCTAAACCCTAACATTTAGACTAACAACCAATTTTTTTCTTACAAATTTGTAGTGTATCATTATCATTTGTAATCTAGTCTTGCAAAAGTGTTTGTTCCTTCAAAACAAAGTCTCTCATTAATGAGGATAAATTCATGAATTTGTACTTAGTGATTATGATCAACTATGTTGATTGAACTACAAAAGTCTTATACAATTCTAAATGGTCGAACTTCATCTAATGGTGTATCCATTGCATTTCAATTTTTCCATCCAAAAAGAATCTGGCTTGCTTTGGTGCTAATAAGTTGAAGGGAGTGTAATTTGGCAAGTAGGTGGCCAGACTAACTATTTTGCCGACTTGAAGTGACAAATAGATGGATATGATTTGTGAGGTTGGAGCCAATGAGAAAATAACATGATTGTAAATTGAAAGGAGAAAATTGTAATAAACAGCATGTTAAGTCGATGTGAAAGTGTATAAGAAAACATAATTCCCTAGTCTAACTTAAATTTACTGTTTTTAGAGTTGGAGAAAACACAATTTATTGTGTTAGAAAAGAAGCAAAAAGATTTTTTTCAACATAAAGAGATTGTGATGCTTTGGTAGGATTTTAATTCTTATTCAAGAGGAGAAGATATATATGAGATTGACTCTTGCTATACAATAATTTTGTGGGCTCATTAATACTTAATTATTTCAATTAAGTATTAGGAAAATATTCTACTATAATTTTACTTAAATTAGGAATTTAAAATGTTAATATTTTTAATATATTCATAATTATACTATCAAATTAATTTTTATTACTTAACAACATATACTTGAATTAGATTTTTAACATGTTTATATATTTATCTATATATTGTTATTTATTATTGTAAACTTAGACTATTATTCTAATAAATATTATTTATAGTTAACAATAATAATAATATACAAAATATAAAAATTTAATAACTAGAATTTATTTTTGATATAATAATTCTGAAATTGTTTTTATATATTATTAATAAATATTTAATATGCCCTGCCTTGCACATAGCGCTTGGCTAAGTTTATTCGAAAGTGCGTCCCCCATAAAATTCTCTCACCCCAAACCCTGGCCGCCGACGCCGCCGCGGGCCCGCCCCCCTTTGCTGCAAGCCGGGAGCTTCTCCGCCTCTTTTTCGGCCGAGCCGACTTCCTTCCTCTCGATCTCCGCTCTTGTTCAACCTTCCTTGCCTGTGAGCCCGCTCTCTTCCCTTTCCCTCTTCTTCATTCATCCGTCCTTGCTTCTCCTTCAAATTAATTAATTATATATTGTGAGAATTGCTACTTTGTATGTACGTTTATGCTTTTTCTATTTTTGTTTTTATCCGATGTGTTCTGTGTAGATCTAACATGATTTAATTGTTTTCTTTTTTGTTCTGTTTTAGATCTGATGGGATCTGACACATTCTTATTAGGTTTTCTACGATTCCGTTGACTCTAACTTCTTCCTTTCTTTTTGTTTTTTTCCGGTTAAATCCGTGTTGATCCCCATATTATATTATCTTCTCGTTTGGATTGTTTCCTTATCCTATTCATTCGATCCAAGTATTAATATCGATCAGACCACGGATAAGAATGTCAAAGAAATCCCCATCCCCGTTGATACCCCTTTGATTGTTTACAAGATGACGAAAACACAGGAGTCACGCCAACCCAATCAAGCAATATTTGAATACCAATACAATTGCCAACGATACTCATATCATCCCCCTCATATAATCTGATTCAAACAAAAACATCAAGTGTGAACATGAAATCTTAGAATATAAAAGGGGCAAAATAAAAATCTTCTTTTGCTCCTCATTATTTTTTATTGTTTTTTAGATTTGGTACCACAAGCTTATTTGAGCGATTACATGTATTTAGTTTTCACCCTGGAAATATATGCATATTTTGTTGTATGGAACATTTTAGTCGCCGTGACAATTTGATTGATTGCTTGCATGTTTATACATGTTCGGATGTTTTTCTTTTCTGCTTTTAAGCTGCTTCTTAAGATGGCAACAGCGGATACCATGTCTGCTTCATCTGGGCCCCGCTATGCTCCTGATGACCCAACGCTTCCTAAGCCTTGGAAAGGTTTGATTGATGGAACTACTGGTGCTCATTACTACTGGAATCCGGAAACTAATGTCACTCAGTATGAACGTCCGCCCGATGCCCTGCATCCTTTATCTTCTCGCACTCCTTTGCCTGTAAATGCTGCTCCAAGTTTAAACCCCACACCAGTTGCCCACACATCAAGCAGCCCACAATTGATTCAACCCGTATTGCAGACACATCATTGCCCTGCTTTGCAGACAGCTCAACAGCAGGGCACTCAGCCTTTGCAACCTTTGGAGCAGGCATCACAACAACAGGTTGTACAGCAGTTGCCTATGTTACAAATGCTGCAAGTGCCTTATCAGCAGAACTTGGCCGCCCAAAGGCAACCAATCCCTTATCAACGTGGACAAATGCATGTTCAGCAAGTTCCACCTGGCACATTTCCACAGGAGGACCTTGTGTATCAACATGGGAAACCAGGCAGTCATTCTACCTCTCAAATGGAGAACAATGGGACACACCCAAGTCATGTTCCACAGTTGGGTTTCCAGCCACACACTGCGAAGGAAGTCTCTGGATATTCAATTAATGCTCCTGAGGATGGTTCGTCTGTTCATGTTCAGCATGGTCAGAATGATGGCAGCCATAAGCAACAATATACTCCACCTTCGCATGTGGCACTGACACATACAGGGCATTCAATGCTTCAACATCCACAAGGTGGCTCTCTTGGATCAAAAGCGGGGTATGATCAAAATCAAAGATCTGGATATGATCTTCAGTACAATAGCCATAGTGCTTGGTATGAAGGACAAACAGCTGCCCCCCAGCCGCCATTCCCAGCTTCTGTTCCTGTGTTGCACAATCAACAGCGGGTATGCCTTCGTTCATCAGTTCGTTCTGTTTATGTCTTGTGCCTATATTTGTTGTAAATCTTTGATAACTCTAGTTTTCTGGTGCACGTGTTCCTGTCTTTATTTTTTATTTCATCATGAAGTAATTCGTGGCTTCAACTTTAAACAGTTAAATTAGCAAAATCTTTGTTTGCTATAAATACCAATTGAGTGTGCAAACACGTTGTAATTAAGTACAGTCTCTTTTATGGTGGTATCTTCTATTAGGAAACAAGGAAACCTGTCCCCATGCAGAATGGCCCGTATGGGCATTCTTTTGGAATGAATGTTGCAACTGGACATTCACCTCCGGCTATGTATAATCAACCATCAGTGCGCCCTTCCCAGACCTATGTTAATAATGCATCAGGATGGCATGCTCCCAAAGTTTCTAGCTCAGATTTTCAGCATCTCTCAGCTGCTGATGCCTATCGTCAACAACATGAAGTAACTGCAACGGTTGGTGTAACTGTTGTTTGGCTATTCCGTGGATTCAGTTCTTACATTATCACATAAATGTGACTTGATTAAATTGCTGCTTACCCCAAGATCAAGTTTTGATATTCTTATATTAGCCATTGACATATTATGTTTGGTTTTTGAAAATCAATTGCTTAGGGTGACAATGTTCCAGCCCCTTTCATGACATTTGAGGATACTGGTTTTCCTCCTGAAATTCTTAGAGAGGTATGTTGCACTTTTCAGCTATTAGGGCATTAAGCTATAATTGCATTTCGAGGCATTTTTGTATGATGGATAGGTTTCAAAGCGGGTAAAGCTTTTATCTTTGTAATATATAGTACTTCCCATTTTTCGTTGTAGAGTAAAGGTTAACTGAAATTGTCATGTTGTGTCTTGTAACAGATGCGATATTTGCTCCAGAGAGGGGCATATGTCGCAAGCTGTGCTGCTATACACTTTCTGATAACACAGCAACTGGTCTGTCTTAGAGGCTGCAAATGTGTATAGTTGGAGCCTTACCGGGATAATTTTTGAGACGGTGGGTCGTTCTTGCAATTTAGATGATCCATGGCTTCTTGACTCCCACCACTCAGTCTGGAACTGCCCCTTTTTTGCTGGCTCGAGTTGCTTCAGTAAGCAGCTGTGCATATATGGGGTTGTTCTTGTAGTGATTTATATATGATCATCATTAGTTCATTACCTTGAGGAATAGGCAGTAGATTTGCTTTGAACTTCCTTTACATTATTGGTCGTCTGAGTCTGTTCATTTCTTTATTGTTATAATTGATTTCCATTCAGATCAACATGGCTGGGTTCACCTCTCCAACACCAATACAAGCTCAGACGTGGCCAATTGCTATACAGAGTAGGGACATAGTGGCAATTGCCAAAACAGGTTCGGGAAAGACCTTGGGTTATCTTATCCCTGCATTTATCCATCTTAGGCGTGTTCGGAATAATTCACAAGTGAGTCCAGTGGTGTTAGTGTTGGCTCCTACACGTGAATTGGCTACACAAATTTTAAATGAAGCTATCAAATTTGGTCGATCTTCCAGGGTTTCTTGTACTGTAAGGATTTATCCACGCTGCTTATTTATTTTTGTTTTGGTTCATTCAATATTTGTTAGTAGATGGAAATTTACTCCAGTTTTAGACAAATATCACATAATTACCACGGCTTTAGGTTGACTTGTTTTTTTCCTCCTTTGCCTTTTATTTTAAGTATGACAATGATTTTGCTATATATTGAGTCTGATTCAATCCTTAACATGCTATGGGTAGTGTTTATATGGAGGTGCCCCAAAAGGTCCTCAGCTAAGAGAGCTTGAACGTGGAGTTGACATTGTTGTTGCTACACCTGGCCGCCTTAACGATATTCTTGACATGAGGAAAATAAACTTTAGCCAAATATCTTTTCTTGTTCTTGATGAAGCAGACAGGATGCTTGACATGGGTTTTGAACCTCAGATTCGAAAGATTGTTAATGAAATTCCTCCTAGGAGGCAAACACTAATGTATACTGCAACTTGGCCTAAGGAAGTGAGGAAAATAGCGGGGGATTTATTAGTAAATCCTGTTCAGGTCAACGTTGGAAGTGTTGATGAGCTTGCTGCTAATGAGTCAATTACTCAGGTAAAAATCCTTGACAATTAAACCGTCTTCTGGTGAGATATGCGGCAGTTAAGAACAGCTTCTAGTCTTTTAGTGTCTTAAGGTTTAGATTGTGTTTATGACTAATACTTGTGATTTGTTGACAGCATGTTGAGGTGGTTTCCCAAATGGGAAAACAGCAGCGGCTGGAGCAGATTCTGAGGTCGCAAGAACGTGAATCTAAGGTCATTATCTTCTGTGCTACCAAAAGACAGTGTGACCAGCTTGCCCGCATTCTTGGACACAACTTTAGAGCTGTTGCTATTCATGGGGACAAAAGTCAAAGTGAGAGAGACTGGGTCCTTAACCAATTCAGGAGTGGCAAAGTATGTATTTTAGTTGCAACTGATGTTGCTGCCCGTGGACTTGACATTAAAGATATCAGGTCAGTTTGGGGTTCAGTGTTTTTTTTTATTTTCTTCCATGTCTTATGTAACAGAATGTTTTAGGACACTTCACTTGTTTGCTTTGATGTGTGTATTTGCATTTACGTACCAGTCTTGTATTGTCAGGGTTGTGATTAATTATGATTTCCCAACTGGAATTGAGGATTATGTCCATCGTATTGGTCGAACGGGGAGAGCTGGGGCCACTGGTGTGGCCTTCACCTTCCTTTCTGACCAGGACTGGAAATACGCAGCTGATTTGGTGAAAGTCCTGGAGGGAGCAAACCAGCAGGTGCCTCCTGAAGTTCGAGAAATGGCTGCAAGAGGTGGACAGTTCCACAAAGATCGTGGGGGAATGAATCGTCGTGATTCCAATGGTGGGGCATCTTGGGAATCAAGAGACTTTAATGGTGGCAGGGGTAATGGATATGGAGGCCATGGTGGTGGCAGGGCTAATGGATTTGGTGGAGGCCACCATCGTGGCAGAGATGTCGGGTATGTTGGAGGTCGTGGAGGTGGCAGTGGGTTCGGTGGCCGCGGACAAGACAATGGATATGGAGGTCGCCATGGTGGTAGAGATAAAGGATTCAGCAGTGGTAGAGATTACAGGAATGACTTTTCAGGTGGTCGGGGTAGCAGGGGAAGAGGATTTGGCGGGCCTGGTGGATGGGGACGACAAGAAAGGCAGGATCGTTTTCACAGTTTGGATGGAGAACGATATGAAAGCAGAAGAGGAGGACATAGGAGTCACAGTCCAAGTCCATATAGAGGTCGGAGCCGAGGGTATAACAGAAGTTCAAGCAGGAGTAGGAGCAGAAGCAGGAGCTGGTCCCGCAGCCGTAGTCGAAGCTGGAGTCGAAGTCGGAGCAGGAGTTGGAGCAGGAGCCCTAGTAGGGGCAGGAGCCGAAGTCGTAGCAACAGTTATAATGGGCAAGAAATTCGTACGGAAAGAACTGAGCCTGTTCATGAAACCAATATAATACCTCCAGCAAGTGGAGTTAATTCATCTCGTACTTCTGATATCAAAGATGCATTACCTCCTTCAGTATCTCAAATGACTCCAGCTGAAGATGGCCAAGCGTTACCCAATCCCTCGCAACAAGTCAACCACGAGCTATTAATTCCAAATCTTGACCATGATGAGAAGATATCGGGGGATGCCGGAGATATTGTTGGTCGTTATCATCGAATTGATTAATGAACTTTTGAAAGACTCAAGCGATGATTGTGGTCTTCTAGGACCTCTAATCTTACTGAGATCATAGGCCCTTTTAAAAAAAAAATATATCAATATCCTCGTTCCTATTCATTTGCCATAGTCCCTAATTTCCCCTCTGCCTGTATTATTTTGCTCGGAGCATTACTAGTTTGGGGTGAAAGATTGGAATTGGGTATCTTAGACTGGATGATGCAAAATTTATATGTTGTATCTATTCTCCAAGTTTTTCGAGTGAAGACTTAATATTACCTTTATTTTATTTCCACAGAACGAGTAACTGTATGTGTACAAGTTGCTCCGTTAAAACATGTGAAGGCTGCGGTTGCCTACATAAACAGGCGGAAAATGTTGCAAGTAAGTCTGAATTTAAACTGTGGAAATTTTCTTCAGATGCCAGCGAGCATGGCCTGTAAACAATTATTTTCATTTTATCACCGGGGCAATGACACAATTATTTGCAGTTTGTTATGTGCGTGTGGACTCTGGAGAGGGGACTGTGCTAACCTGCAATGATTGCTTTCTTACTGTAAAAAATGCTTTAGAAGTATATTTCAATTGATAACAAGTTTTTGAAATTCTGATTGATAAACCATGGTGCTCTCGGACATTGACCGCAAAGACAAAACAGAGGTGAAGTAATGAATTCACCTAAATATGATTCGTCCATGATGTATATTGGTGACTATGGAAATTGATGGAAGAAACTATATAGGTGACGAGGGGAATTGAAATGGTCTGTGTTTGCATTTAATAGAAATTTAGGGTCTATATATTTTCCTTCATTTTAACCGGCAGACCTGTAGACGATGGTGCTGGGTTATCTTATTTCTCATTGGATATGCTTTACGATAGAATAAGTGATAAATAGGGCGGTTGTTATTGACTCAATTATATATGTAGGAATTGGTTGGGGATGATGATGGCCGTGTATATATGTGGTTGTATATTGTCTCACATAATTTTAAGTGGTTTTGGTGTAGAAATTAGTGCATTGCAGTTCACATCAAAGCAACTATAACGTTCAAAAACATCTTTGAAATCTAAAGCCACACCAATCATTTTGTAAGTAGAATTTCACCTAGTTTTTACATCAAGTACTAAAGAATGTTTAGGTGCATTCAGCTGACCTACATATTTGTAGAAAGAATCACTCTTTATAGTTGAACCTTTAATATATTTCAACATTCACGAACCTTCTCTATAGGGTTAGCAATCTCATTCAACCCATCTTAAATAATTAAGTTCAAAATATGAGTACAACATCTCACGTGAAAACAATCACCTGCAAGATTTGGACTTCTACTTGAGAAAAAAGACTTTATTTCTTTGGAATCTCCATCATTTGCACTTGTATTGTCAAATGCAACCGTAAAACCTTTTATCAAGTTGTCATTCACAAATTTTACTAATAAAACACTTAACTATGCATTCTCCAGTATGTCGACTTTTAACTTTGGCAAAATTCAATACATTTTTTTGCAATATCCAATTTTCATCAATAAAATGAGCTGTCAAAACAATATTTTGTGAAGATGTCTAAATATCACCGATAAAACTAATTTGACTCTTAACTTTTTCCGACATGTCAAACATATTTTTTTTCTCCTTTTCATAAATTCCAAGACAATCTCTTGTAATTGTTCTCCTATAAACCATCACAAATTGTAGTTGTAAGTTACTAACCCACCTTCTAAATCCTTTATGTTCACAATTGAAAATGAATACTCATGTATGATAATTGCCTCGGCCAACTCTATTCTACTCTTTCCTTGATCAAATTTCCAAACTTCTATTCTCTTTTCTCCATCTTTTTTCACTCCTATCTTTAAAATATGTTGCCCAATATCACCACTTATATTTTTTGTCCATATCATTTTGAAATTTGGGCATTTCCCTTCAATATGCCTCTATAAATGAGTAATTCCATAAATTCTTGCTCTCTCAAACTTTTTTTCAAAGTAACGACAAATAGCAGATGTTCCATTCTTCTCATATTTTTTATTAAAATAGTCCCATACACTAGATGTCATTTTCCTCTTTTTTGATAATGAACCATCCATAAAATCTCTTTCTTTAGCAATTGATTTTTTCCTATCTTTTTCAGCTCCACTTTGCTCATTTATATTTAGTAAAGAATTTGTACGATCTATCTCTAAAAAAATAATCAAGTATTATATCCAATTATAAATAATCATTAACTTAATAATTTCCAAACAATATTCAATAATTAGTATTCATCAAAATAATTAAGTATTAATGAGAAATCTTACACTTGACAGAGGCACAGGCGGCGGTCCGGCGAAGGCAAGTGGCAGTCCGGCAGGCGGCGGCGGAGTCAAGGCGGTGTCAGAGGGTGGCGATAGGAGGAAAGGGGAGGGCGGGGGAGGGTGGCGGAGGTCAGGGGAGGGTGGCGATAGTTGAAAGGGGGAGGGTGGGGGAGGGCAGGGGACAGTCGTTGAGGGTGGGGGGAGGGCAGCGAGGGCCGCGGGGCGGGCGGCGACAAAAGGTCGCGAGGGGGGCGGGGGGAGGCGAGGGCTGCAGGGATGGCGGGGGGAGGGCGGTAGAGGGCGGGGGGAGGGCAGCGAGGGCCACGGGGAGGGGGCGGTTGCGGCGGCGGGCGTGTGAGATTTTGTTGGTAAGTAAGTAGGGTTAGGGTTATTAATTAAGGATAATTTCGGACTATCTGCGGACATTTTCCGAGCCTGACGGACAAGTCGGACATTAATTCGATCGGATAAATTTTGTCCGACCAAATTTCGGACGGAAGCAGACAATAACTTGTCCGATGTTTGTCCCTCCGATGCCCACCCCCAACCCTCCTACCTACAGGACTGAGTTTTTGTTCTCACTTAAGATTTTTTTTTTTTTTAAGATTCAAGGTCACAATGATGAACATATTACTTGCTTTCCAACTTTGCACTCAATTCAGGCTTGAAATGTTTTTTTTGGTTTGCTCATAATTGTTTTCTCTAAAATGTTTGAGTGCACCAAGTTGAATCCCCTGCATAATAATTTCAGGTGTCAGGATTAAAAGAGTGACATATGAGTTTGGAAGAACTCATGTTATTAGCCAACAAGGAAGACTCCAGGCCACCATTGTTTGCATTCGTTGGACTTGGTGACAACGATACAAGGTATACCCATGGTTGCATGAATCGGAATCGGAATCGGAATCGGTTTTCCAATGAATCGGAATCGGTCTAAATCGGTCAAAAATCGGTTTTTTTGAATCGGTCACGAATCGGAATCGGAATCGGAATCGGAATCGGAATCGGAATCGGAATCGGAATCGGACCGAATCGGTTTTAAAAAAATATATATTAACAATTTATAATATAAATATATAAAAATCATATATTGATGTTATTTTGATATTATTATGTGTATTATAGTTTATTATATTTTTAATATTTTTTTGGATTTTTTTAAAATTATTTTGAATTAATTATTATTTTATATTCGAGTCGGACTCGAGTCAATTTTTAATTACGAGAATGCCACCCTCTCCCTCCCCTCCACTCCGTCACTGCATAAATTCCCATTTTACCCATTCATAAATAATTTATTTAATATAAAATTAAGGGTATTTTCGTAATATAAGGG
>JAVDBV010040602.1:0-17349 GCA_032619315.1 Piper longum
AGAGGGTGATACCGCCCTGATCAGATTTGCCAGACTAATAATAAACACCCAATGGTATGTTGCTGATGGAGTCATTAGCAACCCATAATTTCTCCTTAATCATGTATTTTAGCAAAAGGCAATTTTGTTTTAAAACCATGCCAAAGAGGCTAAATTTATTATAATAACACGAATAAACTTAGACGCGGCAAACAGGCAACTCTTAGAGCCTGTTTGCCGCATGGGTCGTGTTGGTAGGAATGCGAATGAGGAGTATGAACAAGGAGAGAAATAGAATTGACCCGCTTAGGATGATGGTCTTGACGGCATAACATTCATACACACGTTCAAATGTTCAACGGTCAATATTCAAATCACCGACCTCTTACTCTCTTCTTCTTTTACGTTTTCTCCTTCTCCGACTTTGAACCATTCTCCTCAACCGCGTCCTCAACACCGGTTATTGTTTTATTATATAACCAATGATTCCACCCAAATCATAGAGCCGACCGACGACAGCGACGACGACGACGACGACGACGAGGAGGAGGAGGGGAAGAGATAAGACATTAACAATGCTGTCGAGCCTCAAGATGAGGATGGCCGGGGGGATCACGGGTCCGGCGGTGGAGGTGACGGTGCCGGCGCACTTCCGGTGCCCCATCTCGTTGGATGTGATGAAGGACCCGGTGACGCTCTGCACCGGCATCACCTACGACAGGCAGAGCATTGAGGCGTGGTTGGAGTCCGGGAACAGGACCTGCCCGGTCACCAACCAGCTCCTCCGCAGCTCGGAGATGATACCCAACCATGCGATCAGGAAGATGATCCAAGCGTGGTGTGTGGAGAACCGGTCCAAGGGGGTGGAGAGGATCCCCACGCCCAAGGTCCCCGTCTCTGCTGTGGAAGCGGAGCAGATGGTGCTGGGGTTGGGCGGGGTGGGGAGGAGGGAGGTGGTGAGGAAGATGGAGAGGCTGTGCAGGGAGAGCGAGAGGAACCGGCGGTGCATTGCCGCGGCGGGTGCCGGCTTCGCCTTGGCCGAGGCCTTTGCTGAGTGCTCGGAGCTAGAGGTTCAAGAGGAGGTGTTGCAGGTGTTGACGATGATGCTTCCATTGGATGCCCAGGCCAAGTTCGTCCTCGGATCGAACTCGTCGGTGAAGATTCTGGTGAGAGCGCTGCAAAGTGCTGATTTGGGGAGCAGGAGGAACAGTGTGTTGATGGTGAAGGAGCTGGCCGTCTCCGACCGAGCTCGGGCCTCGGCCCTGAGCAAGGTGGAAGGGGTTGTGGAAGGTCTTGTGAAGGTGGTGAAGGAGCCCATTTGCCCCCAGACCACCAAAGCTTCTCTAATGGCGATGTTCTACCTCGTTTCGTCATCGGAAACCGAGACGGCGACGGCGTTCGTCGACATGGGTCTCGTCCCATTGATCCTAGAAATGCTGATGGGTTCCGACCGGAGCATCTCCGAGAAGGCATTGGGAGTCCTCAACGCCATTTGCAGCTTCGACCAAGGGCGAGAGCAGGCCGCCAACCATGCATTGACAGTGCCCGTATTGGTGAAGAAGATGTTCCGAGTCTCCGACTTGGCGACGGAGTTCGCCGTATCGGCTTTATGGAAGCTCTGCAAGGGCTGCAAGGGAGGAGATGGGGAGGTGATGTTCATGGAGTGTCTTCAAGTGGGCGCGTTTCAGAAGGTGCTGCTGCTCTTGCAGGTGGGGTGCGGGGAGAAGACGAAGGAGAAGGCGTCGGAGCTTCTCAAGCTCATGAATGCGCACAGAGGTAGAGGGGAGTGTATAGAGACCATCGACTTCAAACAATTGAAGAGGCCATTTTGATTATGTATAATGGCTTAGGATTATACAATTCAGGATCGTACAGTTTAGTTTAGTTTTGTTATCAATCAAATTCATTGTGTAATATATTGAGGTTGTGTAAAAAGCAGGCGAAGATTTTGCATCTCAAAGAAAAGAATCCTACCTACTATAATAATAGTTATATATCATCTTGTTTACCGCATAGAAAACAACAATGGAAGAATCTTTGAACATCAAAGATTGGTATTGAAATTCCTTGCTCCCTCCCAGCTGATGATCCATCTTTCCTCAATGGGTCTCTTCTGAATTTTATCAAACACCATCCAGAAACTTTTGTTTTGTGGATTAAAAGACTTGTCTTGAGCACAAAAACTTTAGAACAGAGAAGCAGCCCGCCGTAGGACTCGTTTTGAAGACAAGGTTTAGTTTGGTAGAAATTTCCTACAACAAATTTGGTTAATTTGTTTGCTGGGTTAAAGTTTTCTACGAGGCATAAAATCAAAGGAGGTTAGAAGCAGTAAGAGGGCAAAATTTAACTTCAATTGATAAGACTCAAGTACCCAATATATGGAAAACTATAGGGCTCTGCTTCTTACTGTCCTCCGTTTATTGTAGGAGCCACATTCTTTCTAGAGCCTTCACCTTGAGATATTTAAAGAGGAATCTAGCAGGAAATAGAGAAGATGATAACCATAGAAATAACTGTATTTCCCAGCACCAATTATTTCCATCTTGATGGTGAATATATACACATTTCATGCTGGCAATCACTAGATAAAATTTGACAGATTCATAATAAACAATGACATTGAATCCTTCATCACCAACGATTGTTGAATGCAATGGAGAGAGAAACTCGCAACAAACATGTTTTCAGAAAGACCATTTTTTGCGAATCTTCCGTTTAGTATGCTTTAGGTTGAGTTGAGTTTGACAAAGAGAGACTTGAAAGCTTCATAAGTAGACCAGCATATAGCAGCAGCCGGAGCATGGAAGAGCATTCTGGGCATCCAACCTCTCATCAATCCAACGTAACCATCCTTCTTCAATATGCTTCCAACGACTTCACCGATGGAACCACTCGAGTATCTGTCACAGCCACAGACTCCCTACAACACCACTGGTCGGCTTAAACGATAATAAGATTGAAAAGTATAATAAAAGAAAAATAAAAAAATTACATGAAAAATAGGAGATACAACAAATTTAAATACAATATAAATAAAGAAAATACCTGAAATAATTATTCTCTATCTCTTTGTTAATTAAAGTTTATTTTAAAATCATTATAATCTATTTGATTATTTCATAATTTTATATACCTTACACATTAGTATAGTATATTTATAATTGAAATATGATATATTTGACTTAATATGGTCAAATCAGGTTGAACTAAATTTTAAAATAATAAATATGTTATTTATTGAATTAAATATTGTTAAAATTCTATATTTTTCAACAAAATCAAAATTTATGAAAATTTTAAACAAAAAAATCAAATACAAATAAAAATGGTATAGATACTTAAGCCGTATCAAAATTTAAAAAGACACCCAAGGACAATGCAATATGAAATGATATTTAACATTATAAATTATTCAGAGAAGCTTAATTTATAAAATTTGGATCTATATTTTCTTGACATTTATTAGGCAAATTCATGAGCTGCTAGAAAATATTGAATAAAAATCAGGATCTAGTTTAAAATTTAAAAGATTGCTCCCTTAAATTTCAGGTAACCCTTTGTTATAATATTTGCGATTAAAATCTTAAAATTGCAACTTAATAATTCGACCGTTGATTATTTTTCAATGGGCGAGATTATAGTTGGAAAAGAGACAATACCTGGCATTGCAGTTGTGTCTTGACCACGTCCAGCGGCGTCGTCACCACCGCCGCCGCGGCCCCGGCCACTGCTCCGGCCGTCGCATGCACCACCAGCCTCTCCTCGTCTCCGCTCTGGCCCCCGTCCAGCTCCATCAGCGCCCTTTTCGCAGCCTCGTACGTCGCGAAGTGCACCGCCGTGAACGGCGCGTTCATCACCACCGTGGTCCGGTACGACGCATAGAACGCCCCGACGCCCTCCTCCCTTGCCACCCGTGCGGCGCAGTCGGCCAGCCCCCGGTACGGGCTGCCGCCGAGCTGCAGCCGCTGCTTCACCAAGTCCATGGGCGTGAACACGGCGTCGCTGGCCACGGTCGCCGCCACGCCGGCGCCGGCGTGCGCCCAGGAATCTCGGATGCCGGCAGATGCCGCGGCTCCGGTGAGGAGGCGCTTGGATGTCTCGTAGACGGAGAAGTAGACTGCGTGGGCAGGGGCGGCGCCGAGGGCCATGGCGGGGAGGCCGCGGAAGAGGGCAGCGGGGCCCTCGGTGCGGAGGAGGGAGCGTAGGAGGAGGGATGGGGAGGCGGCGTGGCAGGCGGCTTGGAGGCGGGTCTTGACGGTGTCGACAGGGAACATGGCGGTGTGCTCGGCCAGGCCGGCGAGGGAGCCGGCGGCCATGAACTGGTAGAAGTGGAGACCGTCGTGGGTAGCGATATTGTGAGAGGCTTCGGAGGCGAGGAAGGCGCCGTCTGCTGGGCCGGGGTGGAAGGGGGGAGATGCGTCGGCGGCCATGGTGGTGGCGAGTGATCCGAGCTGGGATTGGAGAAGGGAGAAGACGAAGACGAAGCTACAAGGAGACGTATGTAGGAGTTTTTGCATGGAGATGAAGGGTTCGTTTTCCTGGCTTTGTCGCCATGCACAAATGTTAAACAGCTTTTTGGGCTCCAACCAGCTGCTAAATTGTGTGAACGAGAATTATAGCAAGTAGCAACGCTCTTTTATTAGAGTAATGGAATCTATCAAAGTATATAACTAACTCATGTGATTAATAAGATTTGATCTTAAAACCTGCTTAATATCATGCAAACTCCATCAACTCAACCTAATTTTTTCAACTCTTTTTGCTTGTTCGCCCAGAGATATATTAATTCTACAATGCTAGTTTTCATGTAAATTACGTTGAACGAAGTGTAAGTATATATAAATTAAGCTAACTCTAATTGAACTCGGATTCAAATCAGCTAAGTACACTACTTATAATCGAAAAACATGGCTGGGCAAAAAAAGAAACTAATTGGTCGACATTAATAAAGATAATATACTTTTATATATAAAAAAACGGCCATATTATCATCACTTAGAGATAGCATACGGCGGGTGTCGACACTCAAAGTGCATCATGGCCCCTCCAAAAGAATTATAACAGCCAAAACTTCCCATATTAATGCGTAAAACGATCAAAATGTCGATCATCACCTTCACTATCAGACAGGGGCAGCCCCCAGCGCTCACCATCACTAGTCACAAGCTTTTTACACTCCACTCAATCTTCTCTTTACATTTTCGAAGCATATACACATCTCTTCTTTGGTTGATATGCTAATAAACCAGTGGTGATATCTGTTGAGGTAGTAAAGAGGAAGGGTAGGGATATGCTTGCGGCAACCACACGAACCTTGACATGGGACATGATAAGGAGAGAGATGTGTGCCCAACACACGCGAAAACGACTTCCATTTTGTTCTTTTTGGCTGTGTGGATGTGTTGCGCGTCAATGTTTTCTTTGCGTAAATATTCTCCTCCATTTGTTCCTTTGTGTCTTCACCATCATCTTTTCATCTCTACTAAAGGCTTGCTCTATTATTAGCTCGACCTTCACTATCATCCATCATTCATAATCACAGTGCATAAAAGCATGAAATGGTCTCTCCCTCCCCTCAAGCCTACCCTTTATCTATAATAATGACAATCCAATGCCTACAAAATAATGGTCTACATGCATTTTGAAAGACTAGTAGTAAACAGCAACTGAGTACATGAACTCAGAATATACTTGGAATTGAGTACTTGCAATGATCTGTTGCCACCAAACCTACGCAGAAAGAGCCGGCGTGTGCTAGTGTTCAAGTACTACTAGTGAACTTTGGAACAATAAAAAAAAAGTACTAATAATGATAAAAAACAGTGAGTCACAGGTTATGCATGAAACAAAATAATAAAGAAAAAAAAGCTAACATCCTCAACACATTATTCTACTTCCCGCAAGTAATCTTCAATGTCATCAGCAGAGAGCAATCTGCAAGAGAAGAAACCAGAGAATTACCAGCTATTACAAGAAAATACAAGTGCGCATCCAAATACAAGCAACAAAAATTTCAATGGCGATCAAAACACCATATTTGGCACTGCAGAGTGCAAGATGAAAGGCAAAAGTGCATACCTAAATTTCCGGTCAGCTCCAATTATTCCAATCTCAATGTTTTTCCCAGAAATTTGCCCCTCGAATCTGCAAGCCACAAAAAAAGATTGATTGTAAACAACTTTTAAAGTGATCTTACTATATAAATGTCCTATGCAGAATTTTACCCTTCTTTGAGGGTCAAGATGGCTGTGTGAACTGCGTCTTCTAGCAACATGTCATCGGTATATCTACAAAAGATACGTGACACAACTTAATAGAACTCGATACTGTAAAACTGCCGTTGTTGCACACGTACTCAACAATAAGATGAATCTTTTGATGCAAATGATCACTGCCCTTACCTTTTCTCAAGAAATGTCTTAGCATTCGAAACATTTTTTCCCATAGCTGATGCCTTCCATGAGAAATATGAACCTGAGGGGTCAACCTGTAGCATTGTAAAGAAGGTTAAACATATCATAAACGCTTACCAGGAAACAAACATCATTATCATCGTCCATTTCTGAAACTTGGGCAAGACCTGTCTCACCGTTAAAAGAAACTAGCATACATGAAAAAAAAAAAAGCAAATTACAACAAAGTCATAGTGTCACCTGATAAAGTTGTGGCCCATTATCATCATAACCAGCTACAAGAAGAGAAACTCCAAATGGTCTTACACCTCTGGATGATGTCATGACAATGTCAAACACTTAGCCCAGATCATACATAAGAATGAAGCTTATTAGAGAAATACATTATCATGCCCAGTTTTAAAACCAAAATGCTCTAGTCCTAAACTACTTAAGTTTTATACATGCCATCAACTAAAAGCTTTCAACCAAAAGGTGCGAAGTGTCCACAATATAAGCTGTGGTCATCCCTAGACGATCAACGACACCAAGCTTGTGACTATACAAAAAACAGTAAGCGTTCTGCTCTATTTGCTTGCATGCACTGCCTATGAAAGAGAATGCTTCTGTAACCTTAGGCTCCTGATGCTAACACTTAACTCAGAAGTTAAGAGTCCTGAAATGAACACTTCACCCTACAACCCTTGCTAGATCCCGAGTGCTAGATCATTTTAGCAAACTTGTTATTGATCAAAACATCAGTATCATCAAAGTGCTT
The DNA here is from genome assembly GCA_032619315.1 of Piper longum. Taxonomy (NCBI): domain Eukaryota; kingdom Viridiplantae; phylum Streptophyta; class Magnoliopsida; order Piperales; family Piperaceae; genus Piper; species Piper longum. Next base: position 7,150 of record JAVDBV010040602.1, read on the forward strand.
GATTAAAATTATATTTAAGAGACATAGATTAACATCTAAAAAGTTTTTGATGCAGCCCTAGCCTAATTGAGGAATATGTGGATGAAGGTATTAGATGTTAAAACTTAAAACATCAAATATGACTACTGACACCTAGAAGCTTAACCTCAATGCTAATTGAATGAAGATTTTCACCAAAGGCACATGGTTCACATTCGGCCCTAACACATAAATAAACACAATACATAAATATTATTTAGCTATGGCACTTGTGAATCTCTACTCTCAGAATCTAGATGAGTGCTAGCAAGTGGTAACAATAAAATGGGAAAGAAGCTATTACCCTGATTGAGTAAATTCTTGCATAACAGCAGCAGTTTCTCTCACGAGTTGAGTGACAGGAATTGTTTCCTGAGATTATCAAAACAAAACATAACTAAATGATCTTTCAGAAAGTAAGGCCTGGTGGAAAAAATAAAGAACGCCCTACTTATGTAAAAATAGATGAGATGAAATTTCTAACAAAAAAACATATTCATCATGAAATTTCCAATAAGCTTTCACTACCTTACACAAATCCCAAAATATCACAAAATTTGAGAGAAGATTAGACAAAACAATAGTATAAGTTTCAAAGGATAATATTGCATATGAACCATAATAAAATTACAAGTGTTCAATATATCATAGCTATGGAGTAAAAAAATAAACGAAAAAAATACTTTATAAAGCCTGAAATATTGTTGAGCTTGCTTTCGACTCTTCCGAACCAACACACGGGAATCAGGGCCCATCCCACTGCACATGCACATATATGCAAAGGAAAATTGATGGTTAGGCACAACTAGACATCTACTTCCTACATCTCATAAGAAACAGAAGCTCGCCTAGACAACTAAATTGGAATCCATACATACAGCTGAACAAAATTTTCAATTGATTGTACATTACCGTTTTTCTATCTCAACATCTACATATTAAAGAATGGAACATAAGGTCCACTAAAACAAAGAGACCATTTACAAAAATATATTGTTGATGACTCATATATCAAAGAAGTTAGAACATGGAAACAAGAATGACGGATTGCTCAGACAAACCTGTATACAACTCCAATATTAGGTGTCAGGAGTTGAATCTTTTGTACCTACAATCACAGAGGATGAGAAAAGAATTATTTCACAGATAGAAAATAAATTACAAATGAGCCAAAAAAAATTCCATTATCCCAGACTCGTTATGTCATGAAGTGAAATGTGTTAAATAGACAAGTTGACTACCCAAACTTTAAAACGTATGGTTCTAAGTGAAGGTACAATTATACGATCAAGACAACTCTGAAGTTCAACTATTCTTTAGAAAAGCAATCATACTACAAAAAACCAAAGCAAGAACATAACTGTATCACATGAAAGGTGTGGCTGGTACATAAACATATAAAGTTATGAGGTGTATGTTGGGCCCTTCAGGCCCCAAAAGTGACTTGCAACTGGTTCATGGGCCTCTCTTAATCCAAAAGCTAGTTTAATAATTAATGCTTTCCCATTACCCTCTAAGTAAAGGTACAATTATACGATCAAGACAACTCTGAAGTTCAACTATTCTTTAGAAAAGCAATCATACTACAAAAAACCAAAGCAAGAACATAACTGTATCACATGAAAGGTGTGGCTGGTACATAAACATATAAAGTTATGAGGTGTATGTTGGGCCCTTCGGGCCCCAAAAGTGACTTGCAACAGGTTCATTGGCCTCTCTTAATCCAAAAACTAGTTTAATAATTAAGGCTTTCCCATTACCCTCTAAGTAAAGGTACAATTATACGATCAAGACAACTCTGAAGTTCAACTATTCTTCAGAAAAACAATCATACTACAAAAAACCAAAGCAAGAACATAACTGTATCACATGAAAGGTGTGGCTGGTACATAAACATATAAAGTTATGAGGTGTATGTTGGGCCCTTCAGGCCCCAAAAGTAACTTGCAACAGCTTCATGGGCCTCTCTTAATCCAAAAGCTAGCTTAATAATTAAGGTTTTCCCATTACCCTATATACAAGTCACCGGTTGCCTCCAAATGGGATGTGAAATTAACCCAACAATTCTCCCCCTCACACATCACACTACCCGAATCATCTCCCCCTCACCACATGCGGAGCCTACATGTCTTGGTGAAATTCCAAATGACACCAATTCAGGCCAACTTCAGACTAGCCGACATATCGGGAGACACAAATTCGGACCAGCCGACAATTCGTGTGGCAAATTGAGGCAACACCAAAACCAACCTTAGCTTTAATACCACTTGATGTGAAAAACGGGTAATTTTCACCAAAGATAACTAGTTCACTGTGAGAACTATTATCTAGATAACAAGCGTGAAAACTATTGTACTAAAAAATCACCCCAAGATAAAATTCCCAAAAAAGTTGGCGGGACACGATAGTCTGCTTAAAAACCAACTCCTAGATAGAATTTTATCAAGACAAGTAATATAAATAGCACAATAATTAACACCAATTATACTCGACAATAGCTATTAAATAAATAAGAAAAGAACAAGAACAAACACTAGAATTTAACGAGGTTTGGCAATTGGTACATCCTCGGACACTACTAAAATAACATTTCACTAATGAAATAAATATTACAAAAAGAAAAAATTACAAATGGTAGAAAGGACAATTATCACTGATAGAAAGGGAAGTTGGTAACTTGGGATTATCCTTGGGATGAAAAACTAAAGAGGGGAGGAGTCCTTATATAGAGTGGGAACTCCCCCCCAATCCCTTCCCACAATAGATGTGGGATTAAATTTTCCCACATAACAATTCTCTACCTTGGTAAAATTTCATATAAATCCAACTTTCAGTATTATTTGCAAGCTCCAGCTTTCAATTTGTAACAATATTGACCAAGTCGAAACAATGTTTAAACTTGACCGCAGTTACCACTTTTGTCAGCATATCAGTAGGGTTTTTAGTGGTCGGAATATTCTGGATTATGACTCTACCTTCTTCTAAAATCTCTCGAACAAAATGATATCAGACGTCGATGTGCTTCGTCCTTGCATGGTAAACCTGATTCTTTGCTAAATGAATAGCACTCTGACTACCACAATGCACTTTGATGTGCATCTGTTTCATACCTAGTTCACCAAGCAACCCTTGAAGCCAAATTGCCTCCTTTACAGCCTCTGTAATTGTCATGTACTCTGCTTCTGTAGTAGACAAAACCACTATTGACTGTAAGGTGGATTTCCAACTGACTGGTGCTCTTGCAAGAGTAAACACATAACCCGTAGTTGACCGTCGTTTGTCCAAATCACCAGCGTAGTCAAAATCACAATACCCAATCACACACTGACCATCTTTATCATCCTACTAAAATACTAGTCCAACATCTAAGGTATTCAGAATATACCTTAGAATCCATCCTGTAGCTTGCGTAAGTGCACACAATGATTATATTTCCTCCTCGAGTACTACTGCCGTATCAGACCCATTGGTTAATTCTAGTATGCTCTGTGGTTGCAGTTTATACTGATCTTCCACGTCAGAAAAAATTTTCCTCAGAGCTCTTAGTTAATTTTAGTATGCTCTGTGGAAAATTTTTTCACAGAGTATAATAAAATTAACCAAGAGCTCGAGGAAAATTTTTTCTGATGTGGAAGATCAGCATAAACCGCAACCACAGAGCATACTAGAATTGTATGGGATTTGTATGAAATTTTACCAAGGTGGAGAATTGTTATGTGGGAAAATTTAATCCCACATCTATTGTGGGAAGGGATTGGGGGGGAGTTCCCACTCTATATAAAGACTCCTTCCCTCTTTAATTTTTCATCCCAAAGGTAGTCCCAAGTTACCAACTTCCCTTTTTACTATTGGTAATTGTCCTTTCTACCATTAATAATTTTTTCTCTCTTTGTGATATTTCTTACATTAGTAAAATGTTAATTTGGTAGTGTCCGAGGACATAGGGAATTGCCGAACCTCGTTAAATTCTGGTGTTTGTTCTTCTTCTTTTCTTTCTTTCTCTATTCATAACTATACAAGGCATCAGTTACTTCGCTTAGAGACACAGCAACCTTATCATGAAGTAGAGTAGTTTCAAGAAACTCAAGTTCATGAGGAAGTGATCCCAAAAACATGAGAGCCAGATCTTCGTCTTCAAAAGTCAAGTCCAAATTCATCAAATTAGTTACTAGCTAATTGAAGCTCGTAATATGATCATTTAGAGCGGTACCAAGAACATAATTGAAGCGGAACAATCTCTTTTTCGGGCCCCAAAAATGACTTGCAACAGGTTCATGGGTCTCTCTTAATCCAAAAGTTAGCTTAAGAATTAAGGCTTTCCCATTACCCTATATACAAGTCACTGGTTGCCTCCAAATGGGATGTGGGATTAACCTAATAATTCTCCCCCTCACACATCACACTACCCGAATCTCCCCCTCAACACATGCAGAGCGAACATGTCTTGGTGAGATTCCAGATGACACAAATTCGGGCCAACTTCAAACTGGCCGACATATCGGGAAACACAAATTCGGACTGGCCGACAAATCGTGTGGCAAATTGAGGCAACACCAAAACCAACCTTGCCTCTCATACCACTTGTTGAGCCCTTCGGGCTCTAAAAGTGACTTGCAACAGGTTCATGGGCCTATCTTAATCCAAAAGCTAGTTTAAAAATTAAGGTTTTCCCATTACCTTATATACAAGTCACCGGTTGCCTCCAAATGGGATGTGGGATTAACCCAACAGTGTATACCTAATTAAACATAATTAACAAGCAAATATAAGACAAAGAAAATACAAAGCTGATGCCAGGTGTCCATACAATGGCTACGACATCTATTTTAGATGGAGTTAACGAACAAAAAGCAATGCCAAATAGAAAAATACAGAACATTTAATTATAAATAAACGCAAAAAATTATAACATATTCTAAAAGATGCTGAAAAATGCAAGAAATTATGAGCACCTTAAAAAACTTAATTAAGTTGCAAGAAGTTACAGAATAAAAATATATCATCATAAAAGTTTCAAGCACACATCAATGACCATAAACTCCGATAAATATAAAAAATTCATGAGTTAGAATTTTACCCTAGCATTGCACTCACCGAAGTCTCATCAACCAAGATGGATGGTAACTTCTTCTCAGTTGCAATGACGACACCATCAGCAGCTGCAATATCATACATAAATGAAACAAAATGATAACATCAAGCAATGAAGCACAAAGAGAGAGAGAGAGAGAGAGAGAGAGAGAGAGAGAGAGAAGAGAGAAGAAAATTGTAACATGAAAAGAAAATATTTATTCATCAATTTAAAAATATGAAAAGCAAATGCAAAGTTTTCAAAGGGTCATAATTATTAAGATACACATTAAGAAATACCTCGTTCTATAGGCTTTAAATTTTACGCAAAGTGGTTAAACCACTAAATTTACATGGTATTAGAGCGAAAAAGAATAGGGTTCAAATCCTATCAAAGGCATAAATGCCTGGCAGAATAATAATTTTCCTTGTCTTTTCCCAAATGGACAATTTTACTCCTTATTTGTTCATGTGCAAACTGTCAAAATCTTGTTAGCATGCGAGGGAAGATGTTAAAAGTAAGTATTATTCGACACACTTTCCTACAAGCATACAATTACCTCCCCTAAAAGCTTGAGCTTTTAGGAAAACGGTCAAACTTCAGGCAGCCATAGTTGAAAGATAAACAGCACCTTATACCTACATATTCATATCTTGTTCATCCACTTGCCTGGAAAATAAGCGAAACATATTTTCCACAAAAAGTACACATGCTCCATGAAGGGAGAAGTGAAACACATTGGCTGAAGTTAGGATTAATTTATCAACATACTTTTAAAGCTACCACTGTTCTCCATATAAGCCCAATACTCAATACAAGGGGAAAAGAAACCACACATCACTCTACAACAATCGAGAGCAAAAAAAAAAAAAAAACATAACCAATTAAGCAAGCGGGTACAAGGAAAATGTATCACCTTTGATGCCCAGAGAAGTTTGACCCGAACCCACAGCCATCAAAGCATGCTCGATCTGGACCAGTTTACCGGACGGACTATTCATTCATTCAAAGAACGGAAAAAAAAATCAGCACAGTGAATCATCACCACAAATTGCAATACAAATGAAACCAGACATCTAAAAAACACCTGAAGGTGGTGAGGGAGAAGGAATACTGGCTGTCCCCCATTTCCCACAAGCAGAAAACAAAACCCCTGCAACAACCACCCGGTCTTGCCAATCATCAAATTCACATACAAAATTTAAAATTTATTCACAGAATAAATCAAAGCAAGAGAGTATCATAAACTGCAGAATACAAAATCGAAACATCTTCAACAACAAGACAAGTAAATGCACTTTGGTCGACGAACAACATCAGATGCAGTAGAGCACTAGAATCACAAACCAAACAGATGAATCAAAGGAGATCAAACAGTTTACAACAATAAAAATATCTTCTTGGTTTACCTTTTTGCTGCAGATTTGGTGGATCTGGATGAGGTTGGAGGAGGGAACAAGGAAGCCTAGGGAAGAAGAAAAACCTTCCCGGTTTTCGGACCCGTCACGGACATTTGTCCGTTTTACTGTTTACGGGTAGACCCGTTCGATGGTCCGGTACGTACTGGGGGTAGCAGGAGGCTAATGATAATTTATAAGGATGTTATCAATAAATCTTAGAGAATTAAGGTAGTTATTTTTATAAAAAAATATCAAAATCACTAGTAACTTTTATAATCACCTCTAAATTCCTAAAAATTACAAAAAATATACTCAAGAATTTTCATTAGCCAGGTAGTAAGGGTGCCCATTTCATTTCAATGGCTACTCAAATTGCAAGCATCGAGCGGCCGTTGACGAGGGTGCTGAAAGTCGAGAGGCAGAGTCATCGGCAACAAAACAGAGGAGAAGGAAATGGACAGGGTAGTTTCATAATAAAAATTAGAGTCGTTACTACATCGAGTCAATATTATAAAATATATTTCAAAAAATATTAAAAATATAGTAAAATAAAATAAAATAAAATAATCGAATTCTAACTCGATTATTTTATTTTATAGTATTTTATTATATATTTTTATATTTTTAAAATATATTTTGTAATATTAATTCGAGTAAGGAAGGAAATAGGCATGGGTAATTTCGTAATAAAAACTTAGCTCGTTCCCTTCTAATGTCAATATTATGAAATGCATTCCAAAAAAATATAAAAAATATAGCAAAATACAATAAAATAAAATAATGAAGTTCTAATTGATTATTTTATTTTATAAATTTTATTCTATTTTTATATTTTTGAGATGTATTTTGTAATATTGACTCGATTAAGAAAGGAAGTGGGTGGTAGCTTCATAATAAAAACTTATATCACTCTCTACTCGAGTCAATATTATGAAATACAATAAAATAATATAAAATAAAATAATCGGGTAATATTGACTATCAATATTACTAAATACGTCTTAAATTTTTTTTAAAAATTAAAATAAAATATCATAAAATAAAATAATCTATTAGAACTCGATTATTTTATTTTATTCTATTTTATTCTATTTTATTATATTTTTTTATATTTTTTGGGATATATTTCGTAATATTGATTCGAGTAGGGACCAAGTCAAGTTTTGATTACGAAACTACCCCTACCCATTTTATTAAAAAATATTACAAAATATATCTCAAAAATATTTAAAAAAATAGAATAAAATATCATAAATTAAAATAATCCATTAGAACTTGATTATTTTATTTTATCATATTTTACTATATTTTTTATATTTTTTGGATGCATTTCATAATATTGACTCAAGTAGAGAGTGAGACAAGTTTTTATTATAAAACTACAGATGCCCATTTCCTTTCTTACTTAAGTCAATATTACGAAATACATCTCAAAAATATGAAAAAATAGAATAAAATATCAAAAATAAAATAATTCATTAGAAATCGATTATTTTATTTTATCATATTTTACTCTATTTTTTATTGTAATATTGACTCAAAACGGTAATGGGGCATGATATTGCAGAAGTACACAAAGGAGAGGGGCCTTGTGGAGAGGTCATGGGGCATGATATTGCAGTAGTACATAAAAGAGATGCCATTTTACTCTAATTTTGATTAGGTATTGAGCATTGGATACATCATATCTATCAGAAATTAACTTCGGTGTTAATACTATTAGGTTTATCTCACGTCTATCGTAGAAGATATTGGTGACTTGTATATATGCTAACGAGAAAGCCTTATTCTTAAAGTTAATTTTTGGATTAAGAAAGGCTCGTGACACTTATTGCAAATCCCTGTTCGGGGCTGAAAAGGCCCAACTGTGGTATCAAAGCTTAGTTGAGAGCCAGAGGGCCCAAGAAGTGGTATCAGAGCTAGGTTACGATCTTGGGAGATTTGGTGTTTGCCGCTGATTGTTGGAGTTTTATTTATGGGTTCTAGGTGGAGTTTGCTAGGTGTGTGCCGTCTGATTTAAATGGAGTTTGTCAGGCGATGATTATTTCGGGGATGTCCAATGTGTAAAGGAGAGTTATTAGGTTTATCTCACATCGGTCGCAGAAGGTGTTGGTGACTTGTATATAGGCTAATGAGAAATCCTAATTCTTGAATGAACTTTTGGATTAAGAGAGGCATTTGACACCTATTATAAATCCCTTTTCGGGTCCAAAGGGCCCAACAATAGTATTAGAGTTTGGTTGAGGGCCTAAAGGGCCCAAGGAGTGGTATAAGAGCAGGGTTATGATCTTGAGAGATTTGGTGTTTGCTTACGCCGATTGTTGGAGTTTCCTTCATGTATTCTACTTAATGATTGACTGGAGTTTACTAGGTGGGTGCCGTTTAATGGGAGTTTGTCAGGCGATGATAGTTTCGGGGATGCCCGATGTGTAAAGGAGAGTTGTTGGGTTTATCTGACATCGATCGTAGAAAGTATTGGTGACTTGTATATAGGTTAATAGGAAGGTCTTATTCCTTGAATTAATTTTTAGATTAAAAGAGGCTCGTGATACCTATTGCAAGTCTCTTTTTGAGGCCCAAAGAGCCCAATAGTGGTATCATAGCTTGGTTGGGGGCCCAAAGGGCCTAAGAAATATTTGATATTTAAATATGAGTTTTTTCTACTTCTCACTATGTTTACACCTTTTTTAGGGGCATGATTTTCATATTTATGTTTAGGATAAGCAAGTATCATTCACTCCTTGGTGCAACATATCTTCTAAGCCATTACAGGTGGATGGATTATTACTTATTTTTAACTATAACTATTAAAATGAAGTTTAATTTATAAATTGTGGGTTTGTTTTATTTTGGCATTTGTATACATATTTTGTCTATGTTAAGTTTATCATATCTTTTAATATCATTAGGAACGCTAGCCAAATATTTTCTATTTTACTTTAGGGTCTATTTGGTTCGCATAAAAATAGTGTAAATGAAAAATAATTTTATATAAAATAGAAATACAATGAAATGAAATGATATAAAATTTTTATAAAAAAACTTCATATTTGGATAGTGGGAAAATAAGATAAAAATAAAATATTTCTTTCATATGTGCATCTCTTAAAATTTCCCTCATTTGTTTTTTACAAGAACAAGTTCATTTGTTAGGTTTTTACTTAAACTTGCTTTGATTGAAAAAAATTTTGACAACCAAATATAAGTAAATTTTTTATTTATAAAATTTGCATTTTTGTCATATGATTTTAGGACAACCAAACATATTTATACATTTATTTTGACTAAAACTGAAATTTTTTAACTAAATTTTAAGATATCCAAATATAAGAAAATTTATGACCTCCAAATTTTACATTTTTTCGCATAATTTTATGATAACTAAATAGACCCTTATTATGTACCCTTTTGTTGAAGATCGTTCGAACTTTTCTTGGGAGTATGGCATGGGTTAATTCAGCGTCGTAGCTAGTACTCGGACATTGGCTAGAGGCATTTTCTCTACCCTTTTACCCTGCCCTTAAAAAGTAAGGTCACCTTGCGTCCTTGAACTGATTATTGCGATTATGTGTCACAAAGTGGGAACGGCAAACGATATAAAACGATGTTTCTACTTAATGTCTTAGGGATTCTATATAATGAAGTTATGCTGACATGAGTATATCACAATGCAAGTTGATACTAAGCAATTTATATATATATATATATATA
>JAVDBV010040629.1:0-16387 GCA_032619315.1 Piper longum
ACCTCCTTATATAGACTCCCAGGCCAGTGTGCAACACGTCACCAACTCTTGGTATCCCAACTCTTGGTATCCCAACTCTTAGTGTCCCAACTCTTCGGTACATGCTGATCAAGCACTACGCCTCCCTGGCTCGACCTTGATCACACCACGGCTAACCCATTCCAGACTTCACTCGCTGGAACCCGCTCGTAAACCTCCATCGCACCCGCTGCACATACCGCACCTGGATAGCGCTCCTTGCTACCGCTGTACGTACCGCACCTTGAGGTTAAGCAGGAAGCCGCCATAGCGACATGCTCAATACACCACTAGCGCTACTCGTTCACGCTGCACCTGGCTACCGAACATCCATCTGCCGCCAACGTACGCTATCGAATACCGGCACTCCCTCGGTCATCCGATTGCGCCCATGCACCATTGTTCGATCACTACAACTAGCACGAATCAGCATTGGCTGTTTCACCACACTCGAGTGACCCCTGTTACCCATCATGGTCGTGGGAAACACTAGGAACAACCCTCAACCCTAGTGTCCTGGTCACGCCCATGACTAGATCTGTAACATTAGGGAGCTAAACATGTCTCGGTGTATCTGCCTGCTGGACAAGTTTGGTATGACATGAGAAATGGGATCCAATACGGTGGTGGTAAATCATACGAGTTGGACGTTACAGAAGACACAATACCTTGCTTTCAGAAACCAGGTACAATCATACCTAGAAAAGACAGATTCCGACGAAGTACAAAGCAAATGGGAGAAGACCCTTACACACTGGTACACGTTTGGTGCTTTTGATATTTTTTACTTAATAAGATGAATCCTTGGTTGCATCCTTTGGGGATGAAGAATTGGTATCCCAGGATTATCTTTTTACTCATGATTACTTGGGAATAGATGAATTTGTTAAGAAATTTTTAGGTTTTTTTTGTATTTGCATGATTAATTATGATCAGCATTTATAAATTGTCCTTATGATGGCAAGCAGTTAGAGATTAAAGAGAAGGGCAAGAGTTGGAAAAAAGATCAGTAGATAAGGGAGAGACAATTTTGATTATACCAAACTCGAGTTTTATTCGTCAATCTATTGTATATAAATGGTAGGGGAAAAAACATTTCTTTTTACCAAATTTAAGAAATCCTGCTTTTTATTGACATCGACGAAATTTAAATAAAAATAACTAAGGCTCAGTTATGAAATAAACTATAAAGTATAAAACTGTACATAAAACTCTCTTATATTATATTTAAATAACTGACTAAATTATTGCTAATACTAATTTTTCGTCTGACACCACATTATATGGAAGATTCTATGCTGTGGCAAACTATAATCACCATTACCACCATCACCATTGCCTCCACCTTTTGTGTAGACAAACATTCTAGCACAACCCCATTGGTAAAAAGTCACTTGCAATATGGGAATTAATTCATATTTTATCTTGCATGTTAAGCACTCGTAACGAAACTGGTTCAATCGATCAATTTTGATTTGATTTTGTTGTGGTACCAGGTAATTACACTTAACAGGTCCGGATCAGCTGAGGGTGAACTCTATGTTGATGATGGCCAAAGCTTTGAATATCAGCAAGGTGCATTTATCCATCGTCGATTTGTGTTTGCACATGGAAAATTATCATCAGTAAATCTCTTCCCTTCGGGTTCACATGAGAAGCACTTCTTTACCAATTCTGTTGTGGAAAGGATATTGTTATTAGGCCTTCCATCTGGTGCAAAAGAAGCATTGGTAGATCCTAGTAATAATAAAATTAAGGTTGAAGCTGCTCCACTTGTTATGCGCACCGGGTTGAAACCAGTTGCTCTTGTCATCCGTAAACCCAATGTCCGAATTGTTGATGATTGGACGATTAAGATTTTGTAGAGTTCTTAGCGGATGACATTGCTGGATTATCATTTTTTCTTGAAGCGAAGAGAAGGTATCCTTTTAGTTTTTGTTTTGTACAAAAGAGCACCTATTTGTTTGCCCTCATATTGTCATGAAACAACCTTTACATTTAAAAAACCCCGTAGTGGCATAGACTTGAAGAATCTATTATGTTATTTGTAGTTAACGGCAGTAGAGTATTAACTTTGACTTTATTGAGGTTTAACTCTTCCAAATTATCTTATACCCAACCAAGATTCTGGCATTCACTTTAGCATTTTTATCAATTCAACTCTTTTTCGACATGTACAAATGACTTGGCCCGGCTATGCATTATTTTAAGCGTAGATTGTTGGGAATCGGATTATGGTCAAGTTAGAATTATTTCAGATGCATTTTTTAGACCAGTTTCGTTGCCTAAACTATCTCAATTGAGTTCTCATTCTTTTCTTTTCACAGTTTTATTATTTCCCTCGCTCTCATTATTTCCCCTCATTTGCATACCCGAGTCATTGTGCACCGTAATTTATTATCTTTATTGTGCGAAAACCCCAGTTTCGAGCTCATGCTTTATTTTCCCTTTATTACATTGATTACCTCCTTTCTTACCTTCTTATGACCTAATGTATCCTTCTTTTCCGCTATTTCAATACCTTCACATCATCACGCAAAAACAAAAGATCCATTCTCCACTCCCCGCCCTTCCCTCCACGTAATGTAGCATCCCGTGCCCGCAATCCTCTTCAAATTATTATCACTTTACCCTCTATCAAATGCACAAATTCATATCATTATACAGGCATGATAGGAGACGATTCAAGCCAGCACAGACAGGGAATAGTTACATGTCTAATGCGATTGAAATGGCAACGCTGAACTAAACGAAGTCAGAATGCTTGTAGATAACTACTTGAGGATTCGATGAAATCCACGCATCAAGAAAGCTTAGCTTGGGGAGATTTAGACGTGGCATGTATGCGGATGCTAATAATTTCGTAGACGCAGTAGATACAATAAGCAACGTATTTAAGACCTTAAACATATGAAGTAGACCAAATCACATCGAACTTTTGCAGGGTGCAAAGCTTTAGTTACCTAGAAACTGTAGAATCAAGGATGAAAGGGCATTGTAAAAACTACTGGTAAGATGTGTATTAGGAGCGAGATCTGAAGAATAAGATACATCCTAATCTCGTGATTTTTAGGACGTTTAAGTATCCAAATTCCATATCATTATCTAAAATGGATTTACAGAAAGTGACTGTGGAAGGTAATTCCGCAAAGCATGGAACCAACCGCAGAGGTACCACAAACAGGGACAGCCAAGAAGCTCCTAATACACATCGTAAACCGAAAATTAATAAACATGATTTTGAATCGTTTCCATTAGGTATTTGCTTTCAGCCTCTTAACATCACTTTCAGGAACACTAGCCTCACTTCCATTGCCTTCACCAAAATCCATCGTCCGTCCTTTGACCTGCATTCATTTCAGCGATCAAATCAGTCGACTACATCACCAGCTTTGCTGCACTACAGCATAATTTAAATAATCATGACTTTCACTCTCATAGTTGGTACATAAACAAAAATGGTAAGTTGTATGCAGAATGCTTATCAGACAAAAACAGGATCAACCTTTGCAAACGGCATTTGATAAATAAGGACACATGCAATATTTATAGTAACTAAGTCTAGTCCTAGTTTATGCAGAATAATCTTTTTATATCCTCTTTGTCTGGAGGATACCATATCTGATTCTAGTAATAGCAGAATTTGTCATTAGGAATCTATGTAGCTGATGAAATTACAATTATTAACAAATCAATTAGTAAACTAAAGATCATGCATTGCCTATTTTCTATATCTTCTTTCTTTGAACTGATATTGTCTATCCTACTAGTTTTTCTTAATTTTTTCAGTTAAATGTATCAACTTTCTCAAAATATTTGTTAATTAGAGCCCTTACTACAGTATAAGTAGAAGTTTAATGATGGATGCTTCATGAGATAAGATATTGAAGCATACTTATCCAGCGTTCTTTTACAATCAGAGCGTATTTAGAGAAAGGAGCACATGACACACCACAAGCTTCCAGTGTACATTGGATCAACATGGAAATTTGGAATCAACATAGTGATTTATTTATATAAAAAGGCTAAGAATCTTCTTCATGCACATAAGCTATCAGAACTTCAAATTAATTCCAACCACAAAAACAAATTGATCTCAATACAACCATATTGGCAATAAAAGTCATGTAACTTACTGTTTCGTCTGGGACAATGGCATATCTTTCTGACGGTGAAACCCAGAGTTTTCCTGCTTAAACCAGAAACAAGCTTAAGCACACCCCAAAAAAGAAAGAAAGAAAAGGAACAAAAAAAGCAATAACTATAAAGAAGTACAAATCAAAAGTAAACAGCTAACCTGATATAGTTTCAGACTTTGAAGACGCCATCTGCTGAAGACTAGTCCCATTAGAACTCAAAGCGCCAATAATGGACGGTGTATTCCTGCAACCTCTCATACAAATCTTAGAATAAGAATATCTTTGTTGTGGTACCTAAATCCTCCCAAGCACTCAAACATTCAATAACCTAATTTTATAAAAGACAAGCTGCAAAAATTCTTAGTATTGTAGTGAATTTTATTAATAGACAAGTTATTTCAATGCTACTATTTCAATGAAGTGAGGGAAAAAGAAATGTAACCCAAACATCAAATACTTACGAATTCAATGAATGAGAAAGAAGATGGTATCATAGTTTTAAATACCATATCGGAGACCATACCAAATTTTGAAGGGGTATGCGGTATAGTCGGTTTAACCGGTCGAATAGGGTTGAACCGAATTTAATGTGTTATAGCGGATATCGCAAAATATAAAATAGTTATACTAAATTTAAAATTTTTGTTAGAATTATAAGTAATTGGTAGGAGTATAATTAAAAAAATTCAATTTTTTATAAGACATCATCATGTTAAATTAATTAATAAATTATTCCACATCTTCAACTTATAAGAACAATAATTTATTTTATGATATTATTTCTTAGACATACATCGATATATATATATTGCATTTTTCCTTTTTACATACAAAATAAAATATATTACATATATATAATAAAATATATTGTTTTATTCTTAAATAGATTAATTAAAAATTAATTGTTAAACTTAATTAGATCAAAATGTATTATAACATAGTTAAGAAAAATAAATTACCTATTATAGGGAAAATTGTTTGAGCACAATTTAAAGTTAGTTGGAATCTTAAAGCAATTAGATTATGATAATATTGTTAAGAAATATAATTACCTATAATTAAAGAAATTTTAAGGCTTAATAGTCATTTGAAAGGTATGAAAAAATTTAAAAACATGTTAAACATATTGATTACACAAGGTTTGAACTTGGAAGTGAAGGTCACATGATAAGTTAGCCACTAAGAAGGTACAAAATTTTGATGTGCTTTTTATTTCATTAATATGTCTTTATGCATGAGCAGTACAATAGTCACCTACAAGAAAATAATCCCACATCGCTTCCAAACTCATAAAGTTGGAACTTTTCCAACTATAAATGGAGAAGTCATCCCCCATCTCCCATCTCAGTAATAACTTTAAATATTTTGGACCGATTTGATAGTGAACCGTGTTGGTTCAATGCACCAATGATATACTAGTTTTGGTGAAAACTAGGGGCGCCAGACGGGGTTAGTGCAACCTTGCTCCTTCCCGGATTTAGTGTAACTTGATTGTTGCTTCTCAGATCTTAGTCGGTACTCAGCCCAATTCGATATTTGAAATTGTGGATGGTATAACTACTTTTGTATATTAGTTTATTTATAATCACGGTTAATTAAAGTAAACATTTTTTGTAAATCCCCTAAAACATTAACCCTATTTAGTCCCATAATTAGGGGTGCATGTCCGGTCAGGTCAAGTACAAGGGAAGCCCGGCCCGACCAAACCTAAATTGATTGAGTTTGATGTCCATATAATTGGGTTTGATTTTAGGATAACGGATACTTATTTTATAATGGTCGGATTTGGTTTCAGGTATTGGGTATCCAATTTAAATGAAAAATATATAGTTAAATATGATTTAAACTTTATTATAAAGATATGTGTTTATATGTAAAATTAATATGTTTTCAACTTTATTTTGTTATATTAGCCTATTTAATTTCCTTATTTTTATTAGATAATTATTTCTAATTTAATTTTTCACGGTACCATTTAATTTATTTTTTATAACATAATCGGGTTTTAAATGGTCGGATTTGGGTCAGGTTTAGGTTCAGATAGTAAAAATTTAAGTGGTAAATTGCTAGTTTGGTACGTGGGTTATATGTAATTAATGGGTTCAACAATACCTAACCAAACTCAATCGATAATCACCTCTACCCATATCCAATACTTATAGGGAAAAGATCCACCATATTAGTGCATATATGATTATGATCTTCAACTTTGATTAACTACTTCTAAATAAATAATTAGGTCAATCATGTTGCACTTGGGTGGCATCAAAACCAACCCAAGACCATGTTGAATGATGGATATAAGTCACAGATGAAGCTCATAATCTATAAAAAAGAATTATGAGGATGGAATTCTTTATTTAGATATAATGTAAGACCTCAAATAGTTAGTCACAATAAATCTCGTGATGAAGCTCATGATATATAAAAAGAAATTTTGATAACGAAATTTTTTGAAGGTGAGTAAAGTGTTAGATCTCCCCATGTAGTTAATCCAACATCCAATATCTATTGAAATAAAATCCAATATATATTAGTGGGGATGTGTTTATGTTCTTCAATTTTAATAACTCATTTTTCAAGAAATAACTTAAGCATATTAGTTTACACTTAGACCTAGTTGTCATAAATGATATGAGAGCTGATGTATAATTGTGTTGAATGACATGGTGTACAGGATACAAACAGACTAGACTCTTGAATCGATGATGGAATTTCTTAAAAGTGGGTGAAATGTAAGATCCCTACTCAAAATAGTTAGTATCATATCTAATACCTACAAGGGTAAAATCCAATATATTAATAAATATGTACTTATAATTTTCAACTTTGGACAACCAATTTTTAAAAAATGACTTAGGCCTGTCAATTTGCATTTGGGCTGGGTTGTTATATTTTTTTTATTCCGTCTATAACAATTGATTTTTATATCATTGTAAAGCAATAAATTATAACTTATTTTTTGAAAACAGTTGATTATAACTAATTTTTGCTAAGTCTAACTTTTTTATGTCAAATCCAACTTTATTTTTGGTTTTGCTTCATCCACCTCAGGCTATGTATACCATGCCAAGTAAATTTTCTGTTGTTAGCAAGCCAAAAACCCTAACCCTGCCTAGACACCATCATAGTCTTTCTGCATAGGTTGCATATCTCCTTATATGGTTGCCATCTCATGCAGTCATAGTAGGCTGAACGCTACAAGAAGAGGAAAGGGTGTTTTCTGCAGGCTATGCGAGCTCTTTTAGCTGCCACCACCTTTGAAAGGCTTTGCCAAAGTCAATGTCATCCAGGATTTGCCTGATGCAACTTGCAAATTTGTTATTTTCCACCCTGCCTTAAGTTGTCACGTTGCCATGCACACATGCACCATTGTAGTTTGTAAAAGTCAAACACAAGAACGGAGACTACCTTTTTTATTCACGCTTCTACAAGGATCACTATATGCAAGGTGTTTAAGAGAAAATGACAATCAAGAACTGAAAAAGAGTAATGGCAATTACCGATCAAATGTGTGTCCTTGTCCAAGCTGCCCACTTGTACCTCTGCCCCAAGAAAACACGTTGTGCTTTTCAGTGAGTGCAAGTGTGTGTCTCCATCCACAAGAAATCTGTACTACTTTCTGTAAAATGGTCTCTAATTAAGTGAAATTTACCATTGAAATCAACAAAACTTGGGACAAAAATAGATACCTGCTCATCGGGCAATTTTACTTGCAAAGGTGAACAATGATCAACATTATCACCGACACCAACCTGTCCGAACTGTAGAGCAGACAATCAAAGTGAAAGTCCAAAATTAAAAACCAACCAATTTATTTGAAAAGGTAAGCAGCTTTTTCCTAAAAAGAGAAAAACAAATCCCGATCAAGAAATCAGAGGATAGCTCTTTATCACTCAAAAAAGCTGAAATTAGAGTCAGTTGACTCGATATAAAAAAGGGAACCAAAACATTCATAAAGCATATAGTTATCCAACGATGTCAAGATAACCCCCCAGGTCCTGGTATTTATTTATTATCAATCAGGAGGTCAAGAACGTTCACCCCTCACTTCCTCACTCAGAAAAGTTTTAGTTTTTCTTCAGCATGCATTAGTGGTTATGACTTGAGATTTCAATTCAACAATCAGACTGGTTCCCACTTCTCATAATGATAAACATTAAGTAAAAAAAACAGAAACATCTAATTAAGTAAAGACAAAAATGCCTTGTACTGTAAAACAGATTAGCAAACAACAAACAAGATGATGATTAATGATACCTTGTTCCATCCCCATCCATATAATTTTCCATCAGATGTGAGGGCCATAGTGTGCCTCCAACCACCAGATATCTGAACGGAGGCAAAAGTTAGATTACTTGCCTACTCTCCCAATTAATGAGGTTTTAAATGATTTCTTCAATGCATATATTCTAATTTCTCAAGTTGTTCTCAACATGTTGCGGTATTATAAAACTTACAAATCTAATCTAACAAAGTATGCAACATATTTGTAAAACTTCAGATCAAAACTATGACCTGAGAAATGGAATAATTTTTCAAGGCCGCAAGCTGATGAGGGACAAGGTGATCTTCAAAATCTCCATGTCCTAGTTGGCCATATTTACTCCATCCATAGGTGTATAAGCTGCTAGATGAGGAGACACAAATGGTATGTCGCCACCCACAAGCAACCAAAACCATCTTTTCTCCCTGGAAATATTAGAACCATATGTGTGAAGGTCTAGAAGTAAAAACGTGGCTGTCACTTTTTCGTAAGGTTGGAAGAAAAAAATAACATGAGGTCAAATGGAAAAATTGCAATATATTGAGCAAAAATAAAAAATAAAAATAACAAATAGGCTAAAAACTGTTGTATTAATAAACCAAAATATTTTCAAGCAAAACAATCACATATGTTTTAACTGTGCAATTTATTAATGCCATGATAATCACGTACATGACCAATCAAATATTAAACCCATTCCAGACAGGAAGAAAATGTTATGTAAAAATAGTCCAGCTCTGTAAAGTATGCAAAGCTCAGATAAATATAAACATAATTTACAAAGCCATGTCACAATTAAATCTTAAAAAGAACAAGATGCAAAAAACACTTATGACTATTACACCTCGATGAAACAAGAGGACAAAAAAAGGAATCTTTCTCAAGGTGAAAAAGGAAAATCAAACAACCAGAGTCCAATTTCATGATATGGCAGCTTTTCAGAAGATTTATAAGAACCTACATCTATGGATAAAACTCTTTCAGGTACTAAGCGATCATTTCGATCACCTAAACCTAGATTTCCATATCTGCCCCATCCCCAGCCATAGACATGCCCATCTTCTGTAACAGCAGCCGTATGTTCAGCCCCTGCAGCAATCATACTAACTGAAATTCCCTGCAACAGGTAACTAAATATTTCTTAGAACAATCATACTTTTGGCTAATAATCTATAAACCGTGTAAACATCTACTAACTGTCCTATGGACCAAACGTTAACTACAAATAAACAGTTTAATATCTTCGTCCGTCTAATAAATGACACCTCATACAAAACATGCTTGCTAATCTAATTGGTTTTGGTGCATCACTAGAGGTTTATGATATTTACGCTTTTATGCCAATTTTCTTAAATTTCTTTTGTAACTCTCTATTTGATTGTTTGCCCCAGGGATACACCCTTCAAGCACCAATGATAACTCATTGCTTACCAACTACAGTGCAGTGATTTTGTCAAGAATAACTGGGGTGACTATAGAAGGCGAAGTTAACATATAAAATAAATGCCCCTAATCATATCAAAGCTAATGAATTACTGTAAGCAACACAAAATAACAACATAGGCTTTGTGTACTGTTTGAATTTAGGAACTACCACTAATAAATCATAAAATTTAAAAGAACTTCATAAAAGCTAAACTAAGCTACCTGAAAGGCTAAAATTTTTTGTGGCAGAAGTGAATCTTCCGTGTTCCCAAGACCAAGCTGGCCATTTTGATTTCTCCCCCAACTGCAGGCAATAAATAAATCAAAATGATAAATTAAATAGTTTCTTCTCATATACATTTACTCCACATATTAGGCAGTGTTTAGGCACAGATGCTACATTGTCACCAAACTGCAAATAGTATTTGTAGACACTACAAAAAATTTTTCAGTATATAAAGGTTAGATAGTCATGCTGATGCAAACACATGTTTCTTCATCAAAAAAGAAGAAATCAACAACTAAGACTGGCACTACCGAAAATTATCAAAATCTTTTAAATCCTAAAATGATTTAAAACAAGGGAAACCAAATCACTTTTGTATCGATTTTCTCCCTTGTGCTTCATTAGAAATCTTTCCCTGTCATTTTTAATGTTTATGGGTCCTGTTGCACCACATACCTACAGATAGAACATCAAAACTCCAATGTACTTAAAAAAACTCTTCTCTCAACTATAAGACCAGTGTGTATCTTTCTAGTTTACTTGATCATTAATATAGCACAAAATTAGACAACTGTCAATGAACAAGACTTCATTGAAAACCAAGAACAGCTGAGCAGCTACCTTACGGCAGTTTGTCAGCTGCATATTATAGTATGTTCTTGATTGAAATTATTACAAGTTACAGTAGCAGTCTGTTTCCTAGTTACATCAGTATTTAGTAGCTTAATTCAAGTTAATTAACTTAAAACTAAGAAATATATAGGAATGTAGCCTACAAATGCCTTACTCAAACAATTTAGAACACATATTGATGTGTGCAAATCATCCTTTTTTCTGTCAAGCTTCATTGTGTATCTTCTCAAAGTTTCTTCACTAATCTCTACTCATTCAATCTCACTACAATTGGCTACTGTAGCAATCCATTTCCAGAACAAGTTAGCCTGCTCACCCCAGCTTTTTATTACAATCAGAATCTGGTTTAAGACTTTGCAATCAGCCAATGCCTTAGCTGATCCTTGCCAACAACCGGGCTCCATGGTAGCAATTCATGATAGGGAACGCCCTAACCTTATAGAAGCAAAACCAAATGGCATTTCTGATATCAAAACTCGTTATCTAGGCTCGAGGCATAGTATGAGGTTTGTTTCATATTGACTTCATGGATCATGCACAGCAATGAAGTTAACTTTGTACTAACTTCATACAGGCGGAATTTACTTCATAAGGTGATAATAACCTCAAGTCATCAATGATGGGGTGTTAATAGGGATGAAATGCCCTCAGGCTGGTAAGTAGATAAACAGACACAAAATTGTACCTTCTCTAAGAGAATAACAACAATAATATTTCTCTTGTGACGGTTAACAAAGAGGATGAAAAAAATGAAAAGCAAATTAGAGGCAGGAAGATTAAATAAACCAAACGAATTAGGAAAAAAAATCATGAAAGCATCTTTCTAGTTCTAGTAGAAACATAAGACTAAATACGACTTAAACTTAAAGTAAGAAACAAATAAAAAAGACTCAATCAAGAATAGGATGTAACTTCTAAAGCAACTATAAACTATTCAAATTAAACATTTATAATATAAGTAGAAAACATGAAATGGACTATTATAAATAGGATTTCTGTCATCAATCCACAAATCACAATAACATAAAAATTACAATAACCAAGTTAATGATACTGATGTATAAAAATGACATAAACAAAGACAATTCCATCTACTAATTAGGACAAATGCTCAAAATTCAACAAGAACAAAGCTTCCAAAACCAAGTAATTCTAAAACATTCTCTAAGAACAAAGATTCCACAACCAAGTAACACAGAAACATTTTCTAATATTAACAAAGAAGAAATGCTAGAGACCTTTGCACCTCGCCTTGCACAGTAACTGCCAAACAATGACTATCACCACAAGCAATTTGCTTGATCTGTAGACCTTGTAATGCTTTTACAGGTTGAGGAGTAAATATATCGCTTGAATTTCCATGACCCAACCTACCAAAGTCACCCCTGAAATGGAATGCTCAGAGAATGAAAAAGTCACTGAAATCGTTTATTATATTATCAAGCTTTCCATATTTTCAGATAATTCAGTGACACAAATGCAAATATTTATCCCATTAAAAAAACATCAACATGGTGCATTTTCGATTGTAAAATTATAAGGCCATAAGAAACATGATTCTTGTGCTCGCACCTTATCAAATCTTAACTCAGGTAGGATGTTAACAGCCAGTTGAAGAGTATAAAAAACAATCACCATTGAGATGACAAGATTAATAGCGACAACAATTTACCCGTTCTTTTGCTGAAATGCATTTTTTTTCTCTAAATTTATCTTACCAAATAAAAACTTCTTTGTAGTATCTAAGTTTTCTTGTCCTCGTCCTCTTATTTCACACAATAAGAATTTGACAGGACAATCAGATTGGGGGCATAGACCGAATTGCATCACGTCTAACATTGGTTCATGTAGTTCAAGTCAATTTCTAATCACACTGATTACCGTCTAACATTGTTTCATGCAATGCAAGTCAATTTCCAATCAAACTGATTAGTGCAGTAACAGAAGAGCTTCAGAAGCAAACAAAGATGAAAAAGACAAGAAATAAAAAAGGGGCGAGGGGGGACAAACCATCCCCAGCTATAAACTTGTAACTGAGAATCAGAATAAGCTGTTGTATGGTCAGCCCCGCAAGTAATGGACACAATTCCATGACCGTCCAAAGCACTCATCAATGTTGGCAGGAGTCGATCTTCGGCATCTCCATGGCCCAATTGTCCATCTTCTCCTCGTCCCCAAGAACAAACAATGTTGCCAGCTGAAAATTAGAGAAAGCAAAGAAAAAAGTGATTTCATGTTCTTACCAATTGTTAACACAAATTACTTTATCACAACACCACTGCCACAACAACGGAGCTTAATTCCCTCATAAAACGGGCCTCATAAATCACCATCCAATTCTGTTGAATCAGACACGAAAGATCATAAACTATCACTTGACTATAATTCAAACAAAGTATAAATCGATTTTGGATGCCAATTTCCAACATTCAAATCAAATCAATCACAGGAAAATAACTTCGATGATCTGTTCAATTAAGCACTTTCAACCCCCTTCACAAAGTTTTTTTTTTTTAAAAAAAAAACACAGCTCAAAAATAACATACTGAGCTGCCTAACACACACAAAAATGTTGCCATTCCCACCCTCATACAACACGCACATGAGCTGCCTATCGAACACCATAGTTAAAATAGTATTTTAATTTTAAATTTTTAACAAACAGCATGCAAAGAGCAGGAGGAAAAAATATGAAGCATCAACAAAGATTACAGACACTAGCAAAAACAGCACAAAAAAATAGAAATAAAAAAAAGTCATCTCACAGAGTAGTGCAACGGAGTGGCTGGCCCCGGCAGAAATGAGCAGCACCCGGCTAACCGGATCGGTAGGATCGGCCGCCGGCCTACCCTCGGTCATGGTACCCCTTCCTCAGAGCGTCCGCGGAGAAATTGGGGATTGATGGGGAAGGCCAATGCAAGGGGGAAGGAGATAGTGGAGAAGAGAGGAGACATATATACTGTTGAGTGCCGGAGAATTGAGGGGTGTGAGGGCGACCCAAGGTGAGGCCGAGCTTGTCAAACGCATTGATTGCGGGAGCGAGCAGTTCAGTTTTCAAGTACCCTCGATTAGAAAGATTTAAACTAATTAAATAAATCACTATTAGTACCCACCTATAATCCAATTCCTATTTACGCAATTAATTGGGTGAGTTAATTCACATGTATGGTTTACTCCGATTTAATTTAAAATTCAATATTTAAATATTTGAATTTGAACTTAAATTTTATGAACCGAGCTTGAGTAAGGTCGTATTTGATTTAACTCGAACTTGACTCGAACTTGAATCGATAAAATAACATAATAATAAAGATTTATATTATATATACTAATAAGTTTAATTATAACTAGTTTTATTTATTTATTTATTTACAATAAAATAGCAAAGAAATGAGATAGTTAAGATAATAAATATTCAAGTCTTTAACATTTAAAAAAATTATTAGTTTAAATCACATTAATTATATATTTTTAATTGAGTTAGATTTTTAATCGAGTTGGTTTCGAGCTCACGAACGTGTTAAGTTCGAGATTAAATACGTAAAAAATATTCAAATCAAGTTCGAGCATCAATAATTAAAATTCGTTCGATCTCGAATCAAGTTTAAACGAACTTTAAATTATTCGACTTATTTGCTCGTTTAACACCCATGTACATACCTATAATAATTTAATTCAATTTTATTTGGTTTATATCCGTTTATATATGTGACAGCTGCACGGTGACCATACTGTAACTGAGATGCATTAAAACGAGAGGAAGAATACAGTTCGTAAAGGAGCTTCAAGGATGCATGGTTTTTTAATCATGCACAGCAGCACATGCGCGATGCCTGTGTGGATATGAAGAAGATTAAACGTTTATCATCGGCCGAATACGCATAAACACCGACACTTAACTTCGGCTCTGAGTTGGACTTCTCAGTCATCAAATGAAAGATTGGTGAAGTGTGAGTAATCATGGACTTCTGGAATACGAGTGTGATTATATTTACAGATAATGGTGAAAGAGAAATACTATATTATTGCTATTATGTTGAAAAATAAAATAGTTCTACAGGTAGATCCACTTGGGAGACAGGAGGATCAGTTGCTACTAGGCTAGGTGTACGCGCTGACAGGGAAAAAGTAGGATTGCCATCAAGGGCCTCTTCACACTTCATAGTCGCAAAATAAATAAATGGACCTGTCTTAATCCGGCGCCATTAACGTCTGTTGGGGCTGTTTCTGTGAAAATATTTTTTTCCCAAGCTAGCTGTCTGGGACAAGGAGGTGGTTGGGTTCGCATCATTATAAAAAATGCATTTGTTTTGGGAATCTTTTTTTCCCAAACAGTAAATAAGAATTTATGAGGCCGCACAAATATTTTAATTAATGAATCAAACAAGAAGCTTCATAAATGATAATATATGATATATGACTTGCCCATAAAAACTAATTATTCACAAATGATTTGCAAATAAAGAAGATAAGATTATTGGAAATTTGGAAAGGTATATTATTGCCCCCCAAAATGAGTTGTGGCCTTCGTGGGGGCTGCAAGTGTTAGCTAAATGCCACTCGTCGTGACGACTTGGGAAGCGAGAGTGGTATAAATATATTGAGTAGAGGAGTATGAAAGGGCATTGTGGGCTTCGAAGTGTCAGTATTTAGTTGTAATCGTCAATTTTGAATAAAATGGACTGCTGAAAAACTAGGAATTGGGCTGAAAACATAGAATAAAAGGGGAGAGACGAACTATAATTATCGATGACTTTGATAAATTGAATCCTTATTTTTCTTATTGTTGTTCTTTGCTCTTCTTCCTATTTTCTGAGTTAGATCTTCCAGAAAGTAGAGTTTCACTACTGCCCCGTCCTCCATCATCTCCACCATTGCTCCAAGTTCCCTTCAGATTCCAAGCCAGTCATCTCCTCCATAGCACCGGCAAAGCAGGGGAACAAGCAAGGAACCAAGGGGAAGGAGAACGTTGTTAAATTGGGGGAGGAAACTCACACCAATTTGGCATCAGAGCTAGGCGAAGGAGGTATGAATCCATCACCAAACTCAGATGAATTATCTCAAATGAATCAGGTTCAGGATCATTTGATTACTGATGTTGCTGAAATTTCTGTAAAACTCAAAATGTTAATGCAATCGAGGGTTGAGGGTGTTGGAAATAGGGGGAATCTGGATAATCGTGAGGGAATTGGGATATCTTACGTAAGGGTTCTTGTTGTTGGGTTGGATATTGATGATCAATGACAGGATAGTTGAAGAAACACCCAAAGGGAAGAGTAGGCGAGGATGTCGGGAGGAAGGATTCCGCAAGCTAGACCTGGAGGGGAATTGCCAACCATGTCTTTAAGGGGGAGGTTTTAGCAAGAAATACTTAGATCAAGGGTGGAACCTGTTCGTCATAATGTCCATGAGGGGTTTTATCCAATTGTGTAAATTGAGGACTGCTTGAAGGGATCCCAACTAAGTTTCCCTAAATTCGATGGGGCAATGATCTCATTTCATGGTTCAGTCGAGCAGAGAAATTTTTCAAGTAGCACAATGTCAATGAAGCATTGCAAGTCGAACTAGCAAGCTTCCACTTGGAGGACGACGCCCAGATCTCCAACGTCCTCAAGGAGGCCGGCGTTGGCGCTGCTCGGGTCAAGGCCGAGGTCGAGAAGCTCCGGGGGAAGAAGGTGG
>JAVDBV010040636.1:0-17365 GCA_032619315.1 Piper longum
GCCGATTTGGGGCCAATCGATTCGGCCCCAAAATCGGATCGATAAGTTGCCGATCTAATTTAAAACGACCGATTCCACTTAAATCAGCCGATTCGTACATCACTGATCTTGAAAAAGTTAGTGCAGTGGTTGACATAGATGGTGCGATCGGTATGGAGCTCAATACAACCATAATATCTTGATTATAAAATGTATCATGTACGGCTTTGGTCATCTGTATTTTTATTCAGTGATAAAGAAAAAAGTATAAAAAATATGGCCAACCAAGGCTCTGCTTTCCCACTTTTATATTACAAACCTTAAGCCAACCACCAATGTATGTAATCAAAGACAAATCACAGTTCTATGTGGTGAAGGTTTCAGATCTCATAAACCGTCTCATGCAATTCATCGCCAGCAGCTTAAGATCGACCTTGATTTAGTGGAATAGCAGTGGGGGAGAATCTGATTTTGTTTCTACCAACAAGGTGGATAACATATTTGACAAAGATAGAAGAGAAAAACCTACCAAATGAAATTTGTAATGGCTTTTCTTACACAGAAGATAACTATTAGAATGGATGAAAGAATATTTAGAAAGAGATGATGAGCCGGGTAACATAAGTGATCGGTTAGACAATGGGGATGGATGGGGAACAAAAAAAAAATCACTCTAGATGGAGTTGGTGAAAAATAACCATAGGATCGTATCTGAAGGTTATCATTAAAAGTAGCTCGTTTAACATATTTGTGCTGTAGTTGGTTTAATATATATATATATATATATAGTTTATTATTATTAAAAAAATTAAAGTGAGTATATAGTTTATATGAGTTATACATGTAATTGGACCTATTTATAAGAAATATTATAAAATCATATATATATATATATATACACACTTATATATATATATATATATATATATATATACTAAAAATAGAGTGATTGAATAAGACATTGATAAAATTTTATCTTTTTTAATATCATTATGATTTGTTTTAAAATTATTTTTTTATTATAATTATTTTGATAATTAAGATGAAAGAAAAAATAGTACATTATATATATGTGGTTTTTGAATAATATGACGTATTAAATTATTCTAAATAAATAAATAAATATATATATATATTATAAACAGTAACTGATTATTATTTAGTAAAGGATTAAACTCCATGACTTTGAGGCTTAAAGACGTGCCAGCCGGCCAAAAGGCCATAAAAGCAGACAGACGTGTCGTGTCGTCTCAACTTGGGAAAGCTATCAACCATCTTCACGAGAAAAAGATGACAAAGACTCTTTTCATAATCCTTTATCATTATTTATTGGTTGAGGCCATCAGCTATGAATGGAAGTTGGAAATTGGAGATTTGGAAAATAACCTCTCATATCTCGCAAATAGGCAAATCTCGTTTTTACGTATCTATTTAACATTTTTGGGTTGTATGCTTGTGATACGAGTCATTATTATTTAGAAGAGGCGCTTAGTCAAAAGTTCACTTATTGTCAAAAATTTTTATTTTTTATGCCCAACGTGGATACTGTCTTTACCCGAAGAGAGGCCGGTCAATCAAGCACCGTAAAATCACAATCCTCAATCCTCATTATGTGATCCCTCGGTACTTTTGGTTTGGCATCCACTATCTCTGTTTTCAACCACTTATGGCTTTCTGACTCGGCGTATGTGTGGTTGTATATAGTCTACACTCTACACCCGCTTTTTTAACATTTTTTTCCAACGTCGCTTTTTTAACTTTACGAGTCTATTTGTAGTTGCGGCTAGGGCCATGCAATATTAGATTGAAATCGAATAAATCTATCGAACCGAATCGAAATTGACTAAAACGTTAAAAAATTTAATATTTATATTTTATGTGAATTATTGTTAATTTTTAAGATATATATATATATATATATATATATATATATATAATATTTTTGAATATGAGTATGATGGTTAAATTATATTTTAATTTTACTTGTAAAGAAAATTATAACTAAATTTAGCATAATTTTAATATTTCATCTTCGAATAAATTTTTGGTTTGATTCAATTCAATTTTGGAGAAAGTTCTTGGTTTGACATAGAATTTGGTAGCGAAAAGGGGAGTTTAGAAATTCGGTTTGGAAACATATGTTAATTCTTATGTACAATATACAACTCTGAAATGAAAATATATTAATATTTAAATTTTACAAAATAACAAAAGCGGAGTATAGTAATATGTTATCACAGTTGTAAAGATACTTGTGAATTATGACCCCTCCTCTGGAACAAAAAATTTTAATCATGTTTCACTTAGCATGGTCGCACATAAAGTAGAGTATTCAAAATAAATAAATAAATAATTTAGATGCCGATATCTCATTTCATAAATAAGATAACTCACTTTTAATAAATAATTTTATAGAGTTTAAAAAGTCAATTGTATGTTAAAAAATATTAACTAAGATAAAGTTACCGAGCAATAATATATAATCATTTGACAAGAGTTACCATGCTGGTCAAAATTTAATGGCAAAGAAGAAAAATAAGAATTAATTTATAAAAAAAATACTATACCAACTTTTTCCACATATATTTTTATATAATTACTTAAGTCATATTTTATGAATCATAGCTAACATTTACTCATATTTCATAGTGTGGGTGAAGAATATATGTGAATAATGTTAGTATAACATGATTCTTAATTTATTGTCACAAATTGCTATTTTTTTCTTCTTCCACTAGATGCCATAAGGATGTGAGAGATACATACCTTAAATAATTATCAATTTGATTACCCTTGACCCCAAACACTTAGGAGAATTAATTAATTTATTGTACTATATTGATTACAATTTCATATTGCCTCCTTAATATTATGTGTCATATGGGTATGAAATCCAAATCTAAAATCGATGCCATTTTTCACTTTGATATCTTCACTTTCTTAGTTCATATTATTATTATTATTATTATTATTATTATTATCATCATCATCATCGTCGTCGCATCTCATTTTAGAATTTAAAGATTTAAATACTTCTTCGTGTACACCACACCTGCCAACCTTACATTCTTGGAGGAGCAAAATTTGAACCCAATTTTAATTTTACAGTCAAAATAACTATTCCTTACATTTTATACCTTTTTCAAAAAAAAATTATTGTATTCTTTTCATTAATTAATATAATAATTTGAGAGAAAAACAAGGATTTTATAATGAAAAATGTGTCTAATAAAAGCTGTGAAGATAAGAATGGAAAGGAATAAAAAGATTTAATTTAGATGTTTTTATTTTTATTTTCTATAATTAGATTGGACGGAGTCTCACGTGTTTATGATGGTTAGGCCTTAGGGAGATTTTTTTTGGAAAAATGAAACAGGACAAAATTTTTAGAGGAAGAGCCACTTTTAAACCGTATATATAGCGCGATAAAGGCGGGAACAATCATATAAAAGAGAAAATCAACTTCTCGAGAGAGAAAATCCTCACTTTCCTTACAAAAATGCGTACCGCGAGATATTGGTCTTTTCTTGTCACGAACCGTCAACTTGAGGAGAGGCGGGTGGACGCGGCAAGAATATCCACCAGATTTAAATTTCTCCCTTCGATTCCGCTGAATTCCATGCTACCACGCGTGACTCAGTGCATATCAATAAGTACGAAGTCAGATGTATAAGTGCAGGAGCTTATCATGTTGGGATGGGAGGGTGGGGGAGGGCGGAGCGTTTGAATGTGATAAGTGGATGGGGCAACGAAGGTCCCTGCAAACCGCATCGAAGAAAGCGAGGCGCGGGCGCTCTTCCTCGTTATCTCTTTTTAGCTCCTCCCGTGGAACTCCAAACCCTAGAAGATTCTCGCGTCTTCTCAGCCCCCTCGATGCATTGACTCACCTGGAATTCGACTCCAGGTGATTTCCTGTCCGCTGAGACCAGTTTCGTGGAATTTCGCCTTTGAATCCTGTCCTTTTTGTCGCCGCAGGTGGGCGTGTGAATTGGAATTGGTATTGGTGTTCTGATCTCTTGTTTGGAGCCTGTGACACAGGCGTAGAAATGTCGTCGTTGAGCAGGGAGCTGGTGTTCCTGATTTTGCAATTTCTCGATGAGGAGAAGTTTAAGGAGTCTGTTCACAGGTAAGGAGGTTCGGGGGTGGTGTGTTTCCATTTTGCACTGTTTTTTTTTTTAAGTGTTTTTTTTTTCTGGTGTTCTGTGATTTTTTGTGTTGGGGGAGCAGGTTGGAGCTGGAGTCGGGGTTTTGTTTCAATATGAAGTATTTCGAGGAGCGTGCGCTAGCAGGGGAGTGGGACGAGGTGGAGAAGTATCTATCCGGTTTCACTAAAGTGGACGATAATCGGTATTCCATGAAGATTTTCTTCGAAATTAGAAAGCAGAGATATCTCGAGGCTCTGGATAGGTACCCACTCCATTTTACTTGTTCTCTGTTTTCTCCTTGTATTAACGAATCTAGCTCATTTTCGCTGAATTTGCCGGTGCGCAGACTCGACAGAGCAAAAGCGGTTGACATCTTAGTTAAAGACTTGAAGGTGTTTTCTACGTTTAACGACGAACTGTACAAAGAAATCACTCAGCTTCTAACTTTGGAGAACTTCAGGTAACCGTCGTCCTTAATATTGGCCGAGTGTTTATTCTTAAATTCGAACTATGATGATCGTCGATATCTCTGTATGTAATAACAGGATGATTTTTATCCGCCCGTTTGAATTCTAATTTATTGTATAGTTGATTCGTCATTACTTCAGTTTTTTTATAATAACTATTTATCTTTATTTTTTTAGAATAATTTATAAATTGAAATTGAATATAGTTTCTGTTTTCCTTATGATTTCTATAGCCTTCTTCATTCTTGTTCTTTCTTGGATGAGCGGGACCATTTTTACCCTTCTTCTTCTTCTTCTTCTTCTTCTTCTTCTTCTACACCTATTTTGATTTAGTGAATTTTTCTGTGGAGACAGGGAAAATGAGCAACTGTCTAAGTATGGTGACACCAAATCGGCTCGCAGTATAATGCTTATAGAGCTGAAGAAGCTAATTGAGGCAAATCCTTTATTTCGAGAAAAGCTAGTGTTTCCAACCTTGAAGGCATCAAGGTTGCGAACTTTAATTAATCAGAGGTAAGTAGCTTTATTTTTTTTATTGCAATAATTTCAACTGTTATCCTTAGAAAGTATCCTATATGTTTAACCACTTGGATTTGGTGTCTTGCTTAAAATTGAAAGATCTGTATTATTTTTGTGATAAGATTTTTGGATAAAACTGAAGAATAACAATCACGTTACAAACATGGTTTATCAAGGCATAAACCACCATAACATAGAGGAGTGTGCTGGTCCTTTCAATCCTCGACCCAATTAATTTACCCAATCTTCACTTTTCTTGGGCTTGTACTTCAATATATTATTTCTACATGCTTTTTCCATTGCCTTCCATTGATCATAGTTTTGGAGGTTCTGATCTTCTGTAAGCTCTTTTTAATTGTTCTATTGAAACATGTTTATTGATTTTAGTTTTCTGATGGGCAGTATAATCTTGTATCATCATTTTCTTAAATGTCATTTCTTCATGTTAGTTTGGGCTGAATGTGTTACGTGTTTGCAGTTTGAATTGGCAGCATCAGCTCTGCAAGATTCCAAGGCCAAACCCGGACATCAAAACATTATTTACAGACCATACATGTACACCATCAAATGGAACTCGTGCACCGACTCCATTAAATGTTCCACTTTCTGCGATTCCCAAGACAGCCAATTATGCACCCATTGGAGCTCATGGGGTAATAATAACATCTCCTAAATGTTACTGTTTTATATTTTTTTGTTGGCACAACATGAGGGGACAAATGACAAAACACATCAGCATATTACGTACATAGTAGAGTCACAGGGTGCAGAGAAGCTGTATAAAGTACCTTGTATGACATAAGAGGGAGGACATACCTTGTATTGACGATCAATTTTGAGTAAAAATCCTTGTCCACGCACACAACCTTTCATATTTGCATTTGGCCATTGGTTGACACTTAAAAAATGCAATGCCTAGCTTAATCTTAAATGTGATCTCCAAAATATGACCACTGAGCTGCATGTCTTTTCCAATCCTACTATTTATACTGCTGAATAATAGAAACATGACTTGGCTTCGTTGCCTTGTAGAAGAAGTATCCTAAAAAGTCATAGGTGCGGTAAATAGGAAGAACAGGAGTAATAGGTATTTTGAAGGGAATTCACGATTCATTCATAAGCTTATTTATATGTAAAAATCAGTTCTAGCAGCTTAGAGTTTCTATATTTTCCTAAACTATGTCAACTCAAATTTAGAAATTCTCACTCCTAGAGATAGAATCAAACATGTGTATACATTCACAGAAATATATTCAATACTAGGATTATTTCGACCTCATTAATTTAAGTGGTTAGATTTCTACACAATGCCATCCACTTTCTACATGGAAGATGGTCCTGTTGCCTGGACTATGGAGAAAAGTTTTTGAAACCCTGTTACTAGTCACTTTTTTTAAGAGTAACAGAGTAGTGTCTAAGCTGCAAAAAGGCCTCGTGTGCAGTTTTGTTCAAGTGAGGTTTGAATAAAGGTCTGAAAATTTTTTTATTGAAACAGTTTTTTTGCTGGTGTAGATGCAACCTTTCCCTCAAACTGCTGCAGCTGCAAATGCTAATGCATTAGCAGGATGGATGGTAAATGCTGCAGCTTCTTCATCTGTGCAGTCTGCTGTTGTCACCGCATCATTGTTGCCTGTTCCACCGAATCAAGGTATCTTTCACTTTCTTCTTATAATCTGATTAGACAAAAATTTATAGCTTAGTGTTTTTGTTTTTATAGAAATAGATAGATATTGATGCATTCGCTATTCAAATGATTTCTTTCCCTCGAGTACAAAATGTGTTCTTCACTCAAGTGAGTATAAGCACGTCAACTTCTAGACAAAGGCCTTATCTTACAGCAAATTGTGACCCCATGAAAGAGGCACATCATCTAAGTTGCCTACTTTAAAATAATTCAGGTCCTATTCTCAAACGCTCAAGAACTCCCCCAAATGCTATTGGTATGGTGAATTACCAGAATAACGATTCTGATCAGCTTATGAAGCGTTTGCGATCTGCTGCTGTTCAACCTGTTGATGAGGTATGCCTGCTCAACTTGGCTGTATTCCATCCTTATTTCGGTCTTAATATCATTTTTGATACTTTGTAACGGTACGTCATGATTTCTGCTTGTGTTCTGACATGAAATGACAACTCCTGGTTCAATTTTATTTAATTTTTTTTTTTATTTTTTCAGTATTCAAATCCAACACCTATTCCCCAGGCTTCATGGTCTCTTGATGACTTGCCTAGGACAGTGGCTTGTACAATAAACCAAGGTTGCACTGTCACAAGCATGGATTTTCACCCTAATCATCAAACTCTACTTCTAGGTGTGCATGCGTGGATATTTCATTAAAAGTGACCTAATGATCTAATTTCACCATTTTTTAATCTTCAAAAATTATGTTTTTGAGAAAGCGATTTACTTTTTATTTTTTCCCCTCTAGTTGGTACGGGAAATGGTGAAATTACACTTTGGGAGATTGTATTGCAAGAAAGGTTGGTTACAAAGCCCTTTAAGATATGGGATGCATCTTGTTCAGTGCCATTTCAGGTTTGTGCACAGCTACTCAAACTAGATAAGGAAACCCAACTCTAGTTGTATTTTGTGGTAAGTTTACTTGTTTAAACTAAGTGCTGAGCTGTAAGTCAACAGTTGTTTGGCTTGGGCAGGCAGCAATTGTCAAAGATTCCTCAATTTCTGTGAGCAGAGTTACTTGGAGCCCAGATGGAGGTTTCATAGGTAGGTCTTTTGTCTTAATATAAATCTGTTTCCATTGATAGTTTAATTTTCTGACCTTTCTAATGTGCAGGAGTGGCATTTACAAAACACGTGGTTCACTTATACTCTTACCAAGGACAGACTGATCTATGCCAGCATCTTGAGGTATGGTACTTGATTTATGGTGATGTACTTTCCTTTTTTGTGGTTGGGAAAGAGAGAAGGCGCTAAAACTTGGTTTTCTGTTATGCCCAGATTGATGCGCATGTTGGTGGTGTCAATGACTTAGCATTTTCACATCCAAATAAGCAGTTGTGTATTGTGACTTGTGGAGACGACAAGCTTATAAAGGTTTATTTTAGCAATGCTACATGATTATTATGTTAATGATTTTTTTATTGTTGATGTTGCCCTTGCTAAGCATTTTATAAATGCATTTTAGGTATGGGACTTGAGTGGACGAAAACTTTACAACTTTGAAGGACATGAGGCGCCTGTTTATTCTGTTTGTCCTCATCACAAGGAAAACATTCAGGTATCATAATTTTTTCTTCTTTTCATTTACTGCATTTTATTTCATTTTTCATTTCACTGATGGCTGTTGAGATTATCTTCTGATTTTGTGATGATATCTGTCACTAATATGTCTCTTTTAAATTGCAGTTTATCTTTTCAACTGCATTAGATGGAAAGATAAAAGCATGGCTGTATGATAACGTGGGATCAAGAGTTGACTATGATGCTCCTGGCAATTGGTGCACAACGATGCTTTACAGTGCAGATGGCAGTAGGTAAGATACAGTGCGGCAGATAATCACGATGTAATGACCTTCTGGTGGTTTTGGTGATGCAAAGCTTGTCAGTTGTTTTGTTGAAATCCTAGTAGTTAATACCTCTTCTTTTGGCTTAGATTGTTCTCTTGTGGCACAAGTAAGGAAGGAACTTCTTATCTAGTTGAGTGGAACGAAAGTGAAGGAGCAATAAAGAGGAACTACAGTGGGTTCAGGAAAAAAGCATCTTCTGGAGTCGTGCAGTTTGATACAACTAGGAATCACATTTTAGCAGCTGGAGAAGATAACCAAATAAAATTTTGGGATATGGACAATCTGAATCTTTTGACGAGTATAGATGCAGAGGGTGGTCTTCCAGTTAGGTTTCTTCACTATTACCTTTTATTGTTGTTGCCAAGTTTTGTTTATGATGTCAGAATTTTTACTTAACAGAGTCTTCCACGTTTGAGGTTCAACAAAGAAGGGAGTTTCCTTGCTGTCACGACTTCTGATAATGGCTTCAAGATTCTAGCTAATGCTGATGGAGTTAGACTTCTTTGTGGTGTTGAGAGTCGATCCTTTGAATCAATGAGGGCTCCCATAGATCCTGCAGCAGTTAAGGTATGCCATTGTTGTTTCTTCTTGTGGCTTTTTCCCCAATTCTTGTGTTGTATCTTCCCTTGGACAAATTATCCTTCTTTTCAATCACAGGTGTCCGGTGCTACTGTTGCTGCAAACCTGCCTTCTGCAATAACAAAAGTGGAGTCATTGGATAGAAGCTCCCCTGCAAGGCCACCATCTGTTGTTGTATGTTGACGTGGGATTTTTTTTTTTTTTGGTTTCCCATAAATTTTTGTTCTTTTTTGTGCCTTACTGCCCAACAAGCTGGAATTATATGCGACTGTCTTGTAGAATGGCATTGATTCTGCTGCGAGAACTCCAGAAAAGTCTAGAATAATAGATGTAGTTGACAAAGCAAAATTGTGGGAGCACTCCGACATTGTTGATCCTTCTTATTGTCGTGTTGTGACAATGCCAGATACAGATTCAGCCAGCAAGGTTCTCTTTTCAGTGTTGCTGTATGTTACATATTTGACAGCTCTTTGCTGAACAAATATTTCCGTGTAGGTAGCAAGGCTTCTGTACACAAACTCAGGGGTGGGGTTATTGGCTCTTGGATTGAATGCAACCCAAAAATTGTGGAAGTGGAGTCGCAACGAACAGAATCCTAGTGGCAAGGTAGGGTCACATAAAGTGCTTTTAATTATAGTTATCAATAATGTTCTTAATACTTGTGTAAAATATTTGTTCTGAGATACATACTATGTGGGTATTATAGGCCACTGCCAGCATTGTTCCTCAACATTGGCAGCCAAATAGTGGTCTTCTTATGACAAATGATGTTTCAGATACAAACCTAGAAAAAGCTGTTCCGTGCATAGCGCTATCTAAAAATGATTCATATGTAATGTCAGCATGTGGTGGGAAAGTCTCTTTGTTCAACATGATGAACTTTAAGGTAAGTACATATTTTCTTTCATGAAACTGCTTTTTCAACCTCTTAATTTAAAATAGTACTTAAGAAAGTTTGTTCATTTGACTGGTTTTAGGTGATGACCACATTTATGTCACCTCCACCTGCTTCCACTTTCTTGGCATTCCATCCCCAAGACAATAACATCATAGCAATTGGAATGGAGAATTCTACTATACAAATCTATAATGTGAGGGTGGATGAGGTAATATTGCTTCATGAAACTTATTTAGGGTATCATATTTTCACTTCAAAATGATTATTCAATTGTTAATGTTTAGGTAAAAACAAAACTACGAGGACATCAAAAGCGAATAACTGGTTTAGCGTTTTCAAATAATCTTAACATCCTTGTTTCTTCCGGGGCAGATGCTCAGGTTTGTACTTAATTTATATTATTGTTCATTTTTTTCCGATTTCCCCCCCTTTCTCTTCTTGCTCCCTGACAACTAGATGTTGGGATTTTAACACACTTAAATCCCTAAACAATTTGATTTTTGAAAGAAAATAATCGACAGGCAATAACAACAAATCACAATAATCACAAACCAAAAGATTAAGTAAACACTAAATTGAACGTGGAAAGCCCTTATACTGGGGAAAAACCATGGCGGCAGACGACGTAAATCCACTATGATTATAATTCAAATACAATCATAGAAACTCCATGAGAGAAAAAATTCCCATAATTGCAAATCAACAATCAACCAAATAACAAGATTTAAAAAAAAACATGGAGAAACCTTGAAGACGACGACTTGATCGTGACGAAATGATGGATTGACAATCCGTAGTGGAATCCAATTACCCTCTTCATATCAAGGGTAAGTCTTCACATTTTCTCCACCTTGATCTGCTCCCTTCCAATTAGGCCTCCCTTTGTCTTTAAAACCAGCACAACCCATATATGGGCCATAAAATGGTTCCGCCAGCGCGCTGGGTGTGGGATGCATGCTGGCGCACCCTTGCTCCATTGGTTTTCTTCCTCGGGCTTCCATGGGGGTGGAACACTCAACACTAGATGCATGACTTGTACTTAATTGTATTTAGGGATGGGTTCGGGTCGGATATGGCCATATTTGAGTCCGACCCGAATCTAAAATTTCGAACCGAAGATTACATGTATTTTTTTTACCATATCTGTATCTGTCCCAAATCCAAATAACCCGAATTCGACACTAAAATAATATAATTAATATAAATTTTAACATAAAAATAAATTATAAATAATTAAAAATATATTATTTTTAAATATTTTAAAATATAATTTTATAAAATATCACATTCAAATTGGTTTAGGATGGGATCACCCTAAATCCATATCAAATTCAAATATTTTCAAATATATTATATATCCAAAAAATCTGAACGCAAATGTGATTCAAAATTGTTTTGGATCATATATAAATGGGTCAGATTTAGATTGGATTTACGGATATTGGATATCCGAACCATCCCTAATTTCACGTGACGATGTTTCACATGTAAAAGTTTTGACTTGTGTTAAAGTAAACTTGTTACTTGGAGAGCTAGAAGGATCTTATTATTTAGGAGTGTCTCACTCAGAATTTTGATCATAAAGAGATGCAGATTTAGATGATTCAGGAACTCCTAGCCGTGAATTTGATAAATTCAAACTAATGTCATCATACTTTATTTCGCTTGTATATGTTATCAATTTTGATGTTTCCTTAGTTTTAGTTCAAATTCAGATAACAAACTTCTTATATGCGAATGGAAATATCTGCTTTGTATTTTATGCACTAGCTTTGCCTATGGAACACTGATACATGGGAGAAAAAGAAGTCGATCACAATTCAGGTGTCTGCTGGAAAGACACCAACTGGTGATACTAGGGTGCAATTTCACTTTGATCAATCAAGATTGCTTGTGTCCCATGAAACACAAATAGCAGTTTATGATGCTTCAAACATGGAGCTGATCCGACAGGTTTATAATGTTCATTTACCACTATGTGTTTTTTTTTAAAAATTAATTAATTAATTTTTAATTTTTAAAAAAGTCATTATCATGGTTCTTGTTTTGCAGTGGATGCCGCAAGATGTTCTTTCTGCTTCTATAACCTATGCGGTGTATTCATGCAACAGCCAGCTAGTTTTTGCTGGGTTTTGTGATGGTAACATTGGGGTATTTGATGCTGTTACTTTGAAGTTGAGATGTCGAATTGCTCCATCGGCGTACATCTCCACTGGCACGACTAACAGGTAAGCGGTTCATCTTTTTTGGGAGCAAACACGTGTAGATTTATTGGACTACAGTTACCTAATTCCTTCCTATCTATTTTACTGTGGATACTTGCATATGATTACCTATGAACTATACCCGTCAAATATTTTCTGCTACTGATTGATCTCTTTTCCTCTCCTCTAGTAGCCAAACAGTGTATCCACTTGTAATCGCGGCTCATCCTCAGGAGCCAAATCAGTTGGCTGTAGGCCTGACGGATGGCACCGTCAAAGTTATAGAACCCAGAGAATCCGAGGGGAAGTGGGGTCTTCCTGTGCCTGCTGATACTGGTGTTACAAATGGCCGGTCGGCAGCTTCATCCTCCAGCAACAACCCTTCTTCGGAGCAAAACCAAAGATAATGAAGAATTCTCGCCTGTAGCAGTTTTTTATATTCTTTTGTTTTCTATAAATATGGTGTATATTTATTGTAGAAAATTAATGATGAATAATGAGATTTATTTTTAAAATAACATTAGTTTTATCTCCAGGATGACCGTGGAGGGACGTAAGATTTGGGATTAAGATAACACACTGGCATGTGAAATTTTCCCATCCAATTAGGGGTATTTATATTAATAAATCTCATATATGACACGGAGCAGCTCAAATGTGGGAGGAGTACAAGTTGGACTTTTGGCCAGCCGGATTCTTGCCAAGGTATGTCATCGACCTATTCAAGGTAAATCTCGTCCATTTGATTTTAGTGGATCACGTTAGCTTTTATGATTGTATTGCGTAAAAACCATTTGCACACCATTTTTAAAATTCTTTTTTGGCAAAAATCTAACGAGAACGGGCCTTGGTTGAGACAAAGGTCAGCTCTTGCGTAGAGATTGGACCCTTGGGTTTAGGGCTGGTCAACCGTTTACTCAGATTAATTGAATTGGTTAACTAAATAAAAATCAAATTACAATTAATACCCAAACTAAACTAATTCAATTTAATTTGGTTTTAATAAAATTATAACCAAACTAACCAAAATAATAAATAATATTTTTTATCATTAATAGTATTTATTCTTTAGTGTCCATTCTAATTATTCTTAAGTGTTATTTATAAAATAAAAAAATTATTAGCATACATTTAGGGATAATTCTAAACTTATTATGAAAAGTTATATGGATAATGTTGTACTTTGATATATTGTATAATAGGTAAACAATATATAATATATTAAAATTTCATCTTAATAAATATATTATTTTCAATAAATTAAACCAAAATAATGATTTTATAAACTTTTGATATATATAATGATGATTGAAAATATACAAAGACACATGCATAATATTGAAGAAAGAAAGTGAAAAAGTGACGTGAATAAATTTTTTTCATTTATTAGTTTATTTGATTTGATTGGTTTCGACAAAAAACTAATTGAACTGACCGAAATAGGCTTAGTTGATTTTTAATTTCAACCAAATTACAACCAAACCAAACTAACACTAAACTAAACTATCATAATGAGTTTGGTTCAGATAAACCAAACTCTGCTTAACCCCAATTGGGTTTGCCATGGTTCTAAATGGATACTTAATCTGTCCAAAAATAAAATTAAAGGGTATTTTTTAGCTCTCATTTTATTAAAAGTCTGAGTTCTGGTTTCAAAAGATCCAACCTAACAATAAAGTCTCAAACATGAAAAATATTACCCAAGTTTTTATTATAAATGCTAATTTTTTAATATAATTTGGTATAAATATATACAAAATTTTATATTATAATATATTTGTATATTATAATAATAATCTTATGCAATGCATTATTTTATTATAAAATAAATTTTATTTTATTATATGAGTATATATAATTTCTAGTGAATTGAATATTTAAATTGTGTGTATTTTGGTCAATAGTAATATATTTAATATTCGTTTGTGTTTTTTAAAATGGACATGGCTGGGCTTTCATATAAATCAAAAAGAAGAAAAAAATAAATCAATAAGCTATAACTCATATATCTTATATGAATTATACATCTAATTTAAACTTGTTTTTAGTAAGTCACGTAATAAGGTTTATATATATATATATATATATATATATATATGGATAGAATGTAAGGCACATAAGTATAAGGTTGATATTTTTTTCTGACATCAATATGACATACTTTTATATTTATAAAAAATCACTAGTTTAAAGATTTATATTTTAAAATGAATTTTAATTATAATTACTTTAATAATTAAGATGAAATATTTAAAATTAAAATTTATAAATACCCTTAATATTATTTATGTGAATTTTTAAGTAATTGGATCCGCTAAATTACTCTAAATAAAAAGTATAACTTATATATAACAAGTAAATTATATGAGATATAGTGCATATATATTTGATTATTTTTAAAAAATATATCCCATATAAATTTCAAAACGAGTCTTCTTGTGTCTCAGTTGGATTCGGATTATGCAAAATGGGGACCAAATCCAACCAAAAGGCATCACTCTTATATATATATATATATATATATATATATATATAAAATATGAAAAATGTCAGTAAAGCGTATTATTAGTTCGCAAAATAACTAGTATAAATGGGCAAATGAGAGGTGACTCTCGTTTATGAACTCTCATAAGGGCATATACTCAAGAGCCGAAAGCGTTGGCATGAAGAGTTTCCCATTTGATTGGTCAGGTATCTCGACACTTTCATAATGAAGTCGTAAGTCTTTGGCTTAAACGATGTCTCATTTTGACTGATCAGATGCCTTGTCATTTCTCTGTTATCCCTCTCTCAAGAAACTATTATCCGAAAGCCTTCTACATCATCTGTATAACTCTTGGCCCTAAGCACAAAGATCGAGTACTCTTATACAGTCACTTTGAGTACCCTTTGAATCACATGTATGGATGTGCGTTGTATTAAATATTCATTTTTTGTAAAATAGAGAGTTGTCAGGATCTCTTGAGAATGGAATGATCCTCTCACTAATCCAAAGCTGTGACTAGCATGTACACTCACTCATGGTACATGCGAGTTGGTTTCACCATCTCCCGTCTAACTAAAAACTCGATAAAATTATAGATAGGCTTAGGAATATATTTATATAATAAGCTTGAAAGCAATATGAGATGGATTTAATTTTTGCAATCAGATTCGAAGGATCTCATTCTCAAGGATTATTAATCACGGAAATAAAATACATTTAATAAAATAACTACTTATCACATCTTACGATATAAAAATCAAATCCACAATAGAGATTAAACGATAAAAGAAAAAAGACCTCTAACAGACTTGTGGTCCAAGCTCCAAGCATGTCTCCACTTCTACTACGAGCTCGAACTCCAAACCTCTATCAAAACTCATTGCAAATTAAAATAATGATGTCTATATATGATGCATACTCGTGGTGTATGCTCACATCATCAATACATCCTAATAATGAAAAAACTACTAACAATCTTATAACTAAATATCTAATACGTAAATTGAGACATAATAATAAAAAATAATAAATAAACAAACAAACAAATAAATCCACCCATAGATAAATAAATAAATAATAAATATATGAAAATAAATAACACTTTAATCATAAAATAATAATATAATCATACTATATAAATACATGGCTAAACAGGAGTAAATATCACATATATACTCATCTTAGTATTCATATAAATAATTAAATAATTAAATAAATACTAATTTGATAAATAAATAAATATAGAAATAAATATTTAATATTAATTAATCATGAATAATGATAATATCATAGTTATCTAATGC
Source organism: Piper longum (assembly GCA_032619315.1). Taxonomy (NCBI): domain Eukaryota; kingdom Viridiplantae; phylum Streptophyta; class Magnoliopsida; order Piperales; family Piperaceae; genus Piper; species Piper longum. Next base: position 16,109 of record JAVDBV010040636.1, read on the forward strand.
AAGAATTGATAACTAATACAAATAAATAATAGCATGCACGTAAACAAACAAATAGATAAATAAATACAATTTAGTAAATATAAATAAGATTAATATTAATAAGTAAATATATAATTAATAATAATAATTAACCATGTAAACATTTATCATATACGATCAAGATAGAAATAAAAATAAAGAAACAATAATGAATAAATAAATAGGTAAATAAGTAAATAAATAATAAATAAATAAATAAAAATATTCATAATGTCAAAAAATACTAAATAGTGTGAATATGCATCTGAACTAATATAAGGTATCTTGAATTGCCGAAAAAAATCAAAAAACGGCTAAAAATGGGCTAAAAATTGTGAAAAAGGTCGGTCGATTTAACCCGTGCGAGTCTGCTGAGTCAACCTATGTGAGTTAGCCGAGTCGAGCTCCTGGGCGAGTTGGGCAACTCTGTCAATTGGGCGGGATCACATGCACGAACACAGGCTTGGGCAACCTGGCGGACACAAACAAAGCAAATGGGCACCAAACAGGCCAGCGATGCTCGTCGCTGGAAATCGCCAACAACAACAAGGCTGGGGTCACCGCAAGTCTGGATCGACGGCCTAGGAGACGAGGAATGTGATGGCGGTGGTGATTGGCAAGGCTTGGTTGACTATTGGCCAAAAAAGGGCAGAATCGCCACCGGGCGCACTAATTGCGGCCATGTCGGTGGTCATGGGTGGTCTCAAAAGATTGACCGTCAAGTGAGGAAGCTAGTTGGGCTGACGGTTTGCGGTGTTTGGCCTATGGCTGGCTGAAAAAGGCCGAAAATGATCAAAGACGCCATTGGGCAAGTGCAAGTTGCCAGCGGCAATCGCGGCCACGACGAAGGTCGATGTCTGTCTCAAATTAAAGATCTCAGTGAAGGTAAACTGTTGAGGTAGTCAGCCTCACCAGAGGACACTTGCCAGTACCGAAAAATGGCTTGAAAGGTAGTGGCGACGGTGATGAACAGTGAATAAAAACTTGGTCACCAGCGGCGACATGGGTGACGGTAGGTACCGACCGATAGCTAGGCGCAAGGTGGTCACAACCATACCGATCCAGTGCCCAGAGGAGCGGAAGAGGCTAGCCAGCGGCGAGCCAAACTGGCCGTGGCGCTAAGGTGAAATTCCTCTGAAATTTGGGATAAATCTCCTAAAAAGTGGGTGGAAATATTAGGGCTAGATCTTGCCATGTGACACGATTTGCACTCCGACAACTTGTGGACTTAGTGGGGTC
>JAVDBV010040642.1:4973-30337 GCA_032619315.1 Piper longum
CCTACAACCGCCTCCAAGCGGCCGCCGTCGCATTCGGGGAGAAGCTCCCTATCCCGGAGATCGTCGCCTTGGGCGGCCAGTCCGATGGGAAGAGCTCTCTCCTTGAGGCCTTGCTTGGCTTTCGCTTCAACATCCGGGAGGTCGAGATGGGAACTCGCCGCCCCCTCATCTTGCAGATGGTTCACGATCCCTCCGCCTTGGAGCCTCGCTGCCGCTTCCAGGTCCATTCCCGTCTTAATCATCGTGTTTTGCGTTGGTTGCATGATTCGCACAACTGTGGGATTCAAGAGTTCGGTGCTGTTTCGTGCAAAAGGGGATATCTTTCGTGCACTTCCTCTCGCCTCTTATTTTGTTGGACTGTTTCATTTTGATGTCCTTCGACTGCAAATCTTGAGGGGATACATGAAATATTTTTGCTTCCAGGTTTTTTCTTTTTGTTCTTATCAGGCTTTTCAATGGTTGAAAGATTTGGACTTTGGGGGTGAAGTGTTTCTTATTTTGTGTGAAAGGGTCACATGCACCATCTATACTGTACATAAATTGTAGTGTTAGCTTATGGAATTCCCGCTTGGAATATGCTACTCCTTTTAGCCTGTGTTATTAGTGCATGGTCTCCTGTAGGAACGCTCTTGCAATTCAATGTTTTTATGCAATTAAAACTACGCAATTGTGTATTAATTCTGCAAAGATTTTGGCTTTGATGATGCACTGCAAAATGCTGTAGGATGAGGATTCTGAAGATTATGGAAATCCTGTAGCTTCTTCTTCTGTTATAGCAGATATCATAAAATCCAGAACAGACTCTCTTTTGAAGAAACTTCACAGCGCCGTATCTCCAAAACCAATTGTCATGAGAGCAGAATATGCTCATTGCCCAAATCTCACCATCATTGACACCCCAGGATTTATTTTGAAGGTGGTCTTCTGCACTAGCATTTTTGTCTTGAAAGGTTATAGCTTGCCATGACATTTACAAGATCCTTGCTCCGATTTTCAGTCCAAGAAAGGCGAACCAGAGAACACTCCGGAGGAGATCATGTCGATGGTCAAGTCCCTGGCTGGCCCGCCACATCGAATACTATTGTTCCTGCAGCAGAGCAGCGTGGAGTGGTGTTCCTCACTTTGGCTAGATGCTATTCGAGATATTGATCCTACTTTTAGACGAACAATCATTGTTGTTTCAAAATTTGACAATCGAATGAAGGTACAGATATTCCTCTCCAGCACTATAGCTATCCTTATTGTTACCTTTTCATTTCGTAATTTAATTGTGCCAAAAAACAAACGAATGCAGGAATTTAATGATAGATGGGAAGTCGATCGCTATTTGAGTGCCAGTGGATATCTTGGGGATGGTATTCATCCTTTTTTTGTTGCTTTGCCAAAGGACAGGGGTACAATTTCCAACGAAGAGTTCCGCAGACAAATTTCGCAAGTTGATTCCGAAGTTTTTCGCTGCCTCCGTGAAAGTGTTAACGGGGGATTCAATGAAGAGAAATATGGATCATTTATTGGGTTTTGTTCTCTTAGGTCTTATTTGGAAGCGGAGCTTCAGAAGAGGTACAGAGAAGCAGTTCCAGCAACTCTTGCCTTGCTTCAACAAAGATGTAATGAAGTCAACTTGGAGTTAGCTCACACTGACACCCAGTTACGGGCAACTTCTGATGTTACTCACCTAAGGAGATTTGCTATGTCTCACGCAGCTGCTATCAGCAATCATGTGGTATGAATGGGAAAGAATCTTATCTTTAGCTTCATACAAATCTGTCACGCCTTTTGTCACTGATATTTTATCCTGGTTTTTGCAGAGGTCACTTATAGATGGAGCAGCTGATCCTGCTCCTGAGTTATGGGGAAAGACCACCATTGAAGAGCGCTCGGAATGTGGCTGTGGGAGCTGGCCTGGTATAAATGAAGATATAAAACCTCCTAATGCTACTTTAAAGCTATATGGTGGAGCTGCATTTGAGAGGGTGATTCATGAATTTCGATGTGCTACGTACTCAATTGAGTGCCCGCCTATTTCAAGGGAGAAAGTAAGAATTCAGTTATTGTCTCGTATGTTATATGAACTTAAGTTAACATGAGGCATGCTAGCTGATTGAAGGGGCGATCACGAACTGAATATTCGTTAAAGAGTTCATAGACCAACATTTTTATTTTTGTTTATTTCACACTAGGTTGCAAATATTATTCTTGCGCATGCTGGAAGAGGTGCTGGTGATAGATCAATGGAAGCTGCAGCAGAGATTGCTCGTGCGTCAGCTAGGTCTTGGCTTTCTCCACTCTTGGAGACTGCATGTGATAGGCTTGAATTTGTTTTGAGGAATCTTTTTGATTTGGCTGTTGAGAGAAATCGAACTCGTAACTCAAATTGCAAGGCTCTTGGTGAGCATTCTAGTTCTGTACCTTGTCAATTATTCAAGGGTCTCTTTTAACTACAATTGACTTTTGTTTTGGACTTTTTCCTACCTATTTAATCGAGAGGTAGTATGTGGTTCTAAGATTTGATCTTTACAGATGGGGTAAAGGATGGTGACATTGATGGCTATATTGGATTCCATGCTGCTTTAAGACACTCTTTTAACTGCTTCATTTTAAACCTTTCCAAGCAATGCAAGCAACTCATTCGCCACCATCTTGATTCTGTTACAAGTCCATATTCTCAAATGTGCTTCGAAAGTGATTTCTTTGGGGGTTTTATGGGAGTTGAAACAGACAGTATCCAAAGATTGAATCGACAATTAGCAGCTCCTTTTTGTCTTGACCTGCCTGAAGATGCCACTGCTGGGAAGAAAACGGCACATGATGATCAAGAAAATATACCACCAAAGGCGCAAAATCAGCAGCAACAAACAACTCCAGGAAAAGGAGAAGGCAGAGAAGCACTGAGAGAGGGCCAAATGACTGTACCAGAAACTCCATCCCCCGACCAGCCAAATGATGCGCAACTTGGAAATAAGAAAAAGGAGAATGGAAATTGCATTGACGCGGGTGGGAGAAAACGTCAGGCGCGATTTGTAGTTGGATGCAGGAATAATGAGTACGGCCGACACCAGCAAAATGGGTTTCATTTTCTTGGTGCTGGTGATATTGGTTCAAAATCAGGTTCTGCTTATTCGGACATTTGTGCATCCGCTGCTCAATATTTTGCAAGAATCAGGGATGTTCTTATAGAAAGAAGCATTCTCTCGACATTCAACTCCGGATTTTTGACTCCTTGGTAAGCTATCTGCATGCATCTGTGAGGTAGCTTTTGGAAATTAACGCGGGAACAAATGTTATTTCCTTCCTGTAAAATGTTGAACGTACTTGCTAAGAAATTTATAGTAGGCCATCTTTTCCTAATGTATATTTGTGTTGATTATTATCTGTATTTGTTGTTGCTAATTGTTTACCTTTTTCTGTTCACGAGAAGTCAGGATAGGCTGGCGGTCGATATGTTCATTGATTTATTTGCAGTGGATGATGAAAAGTTTATGGACATGTTTGTGGCTCCTGGAACTGTTGCTCATCTTCAAGATGAACGTCAGTCACTGCAGAAGCGCCAGGACATCTTGCAATCCTGCTTGACCGAATTCAAGAACATTGCTCGAACACTCTTATAAGGCGTCATTTGCCTCTGCAAATTGGAGAATCTGAATCTGTGTGAATTACAAGATTTAGAACTTTTTTTACCGTGAAATTGTAAGAGGATTATGCGCTTGCTGTAGATGCAGATAATAGATATGCAAGGATTTAATCAGAATAATTCGTTCTGATTGCACTTGTATATTACAAGGTGCTTGCAATTAACTATTTCAGTTTAAGATGAGTTCACGTGCCCATATGTACTGAGCAACATGATATATATTACCAACTTCCACTTCATGGTTTACCATTCTCATGTAAGTTGTTCTACCGTTTCTGATTTATCTTAAACCAAAAGATTGGGCAAGAGAGGGCAAGTGACGAGTCTGACGATTATGATATATGGCTCAAAGAGGTTGTAAAAGATGAATAAGTGGCAGGAAGGCCTAAAACAAAAAAGATAAAGTGGGAGAGAGGTGTCACAGTGTTTTCCAGCTAGAACTGATCTAACAGCCCAGTGGAAATTAAAAACTGTGGGGCTTGTTCTGAAGTAGACGTGTACTAGTTAAGGCATGGTTCCAAGTACACTTTCACATAGGACTGTCTGCAAGTCATTTGGAGATGAGATAAGAGATGGCGATGGTGTGTGTGGTGATATGGGGTTGGGGGGTGCTCTTGGCCTGAGGTGGGGTGCCACTTGATTAGGGTTTCCACTTGATTGGGTGCCCATCTCCATCAACTTCTCTGGTCTTGAATTAATGCTACGAACAAATCTCAACATACGCCAATGGAGTTACCAAATGGTTACATGTCGTTTTCGATACGCTGTAACAGTGTAATATGTATGAGCCTTCGCACATATGCTCGAAAACAAAGCACAAATGGCGAAGTCATACAAAAAGGGGACCCTTCATCATCTCTCAGAATAACTAATTCTTATGTGCATGTCAAAGTAGCATTTTTTTGGCCTGAAAATGCATCAGAAAGACTCGACTAAAAAAATTTAATGGGCACCCTTATTTTCGTGAGGTCGTTTATCCCCTAGGTTTTCAGTGGATATCGCTCCTGTGGGACCTGTAAACACATTGCAGCATGCTATTGATTATGGCATTACACCCTTACTGGGAGCAGGCTAGCAGCGTCAGGCGACTTGCAATCAATGCAAAGATATTAAGGTAATTAAATACATACAAATTTATCAGACATAAAAAATCGAACAGTAAATAAGAATCGAAAAACTAGGACGTAATTTACTGTTAGGAAATTATTAGGTGATGAGGTTGGGATGCATAGTTCTCGTGGATGTGGACGTGCAACATAATAAAGATGACAATCCGAGAAGATCATGCATGTAAACTCAAGTAGTGCTCCAAAGACGTTAGAAATTGTAACAAGCAAGCATAGCCAGTAGCCTTTCTTCTTGACCCTTGCTTTCCGTTTCCTTTTCTATGTCACCAGTACTTGTGGTGCAACTTGGTCCCTTAATGTCACAGTCAAACTGCTAATCATGGTTCCCATCAAGTCCTCTCCTTGCCATCTTCCTCGTTTATGAAATATTCGATAACCGAGATCAAACTGGGAAGTCTTTATAAATGGTGGTGTTGCTGCTTTGAGGTTGAGGGTGGTGGGCAACTAGCGAGAGGCTGGCTACAAGGTTGGTTCTTTTGAGCTTAGTACTCGTTTATTGGTTGTTGGTTTGATGCAGGCTTTTGGAAACAAACAATAAAGGAAACAGATACAGAAATTCCTCATCTTCCTTCCCAGATTCTCCCTTCTCGTTGTTGGTCTCAGAACGCATGCCTTACTTGTCATAGTTTCCAGTTCAAGCCTTGGACTCCACCTTTGCTCATTCTTAGCTAAACATTACTACTTTTTGCCTCCGATGCCGTAAGAAACCAACTCACTGGTGGTTGTTTTTCCTTTGTTGATTGTTTTCTGCAGCAAAGTCCTTTGCTTTCCCGATTTGTGACGGAAGGAATTGGAAAGAAATTAAATGGGTAGGGGAAAGATTGAGATCAAGAGGATTGAGAACACGACTAATCGGCAGGTCACCTTCTGCAAGCGCCGGAATGGCCTTCTTAAGAAAGCCTATGAGTTGTCTGTGCTTTGTGAAGCAGAGGTTGCCCTCATAGTCTTCTCCAGCCGAGGCCGCCTCTATGAATATGCTAACAACAGGTATGTTCATGTTACACCTTCCTCCAATTAATCAACATGAATATTGCATGTTTAATTAGCGAGAATGTTTTTTAAACAATACTGGTTTTTGATCTGGCTAGCTGTCGATCTGCCATGAGTACAGCTTATAGCTTATTTGGTGGCCTCCGGCTTTGTTTCCTCCTTTTTTTTGCAAAGGTTTGGGAGTAGATCTTATGAAGGCTTTGTCCTTTAGATCTTGTTGCACTTCTTCTATCTACTTGAAAATATCAAACCTTGCTTTTCGTCAGGTCTCACTTCCTCAAAGCAACAAGCTGCTATATCTTTTTTTTTTTTTTTTTGTAAATGAACATTGCAGCATCCGCTTGCTTTTTTTGGATCAGGTCAGGTAATAGATCACTTGTTCTTAAATGAATTTAAAAGGAAGGAGGTTGATCATCATTCCACATGATTTTATTTTATGGTGTTGAGTTTTTGACACTTACAAGGTTTCTTTTCTCTCGACAACCCACAAGGAAAAGAGATATAATTTGTCAAAGAAAGCTTTCTATCTTTCAGAGATCTTGGGTAGGTTGGCTTCTTTCTTTTCCTGGCTTTCATGGGTAGATCTGATTTGAGTGGGGAGGAAAGAGGAGAAATAGTAAGATGTCGGGTTAGCCAATTTGCAGATGAAGAACTGTTTCCTCCCTTTTCTTTCCCCACTCTCTTCCATGTCCCATCTCAACTCTCTTTCTCTCTTTCTCTCTCTCTCTCTCTTACCAAAATGCCTGCTAAGACGCTGCTGCCAGCCCTTTCTCATTAGCTTGACCATTTCCTTATTCCCTTGTCTTCTTCGTCCCTTTGATCTTCAGATTAGAAATGGGTCCTCTTCTTTTTTATGCACCAGTTCAAAACACGTCAGTTGTTACCGTGAGAGATCCAACAAATGACCCGGAGATCGAATGCCATGTTCATGGTTTCCATTCTTCCACCTTATGACGCCACAGTTCCACTAAGAGCTAGATCTTCACCAACTTCTCATTCTTATTTGGATGTCTTTTATAACTCGTGTTTCGTCATCTATGGATAGGGCTATCAAATTATACCATCTCTTATACAGCAAGCAAGTCATTTCTCTCTTTCCATGTCTGATTAAGGCATGTCATTAGACACATTTGTGACAAGTCGAGAGAGTTTTGTTCCCTCTAGTATTCCCAGAAACCCTATTTTTTGTAGTAACCCTAAAACTCTGTGTGTATTTTCTATATATATATATATATATGTATGTATGTATGTATGTATGTATGTATGTGTGTATATATATATGGGTGTGTGTGTCAGAAAAGTTTATATTTATCAAAATTAGTTGATATACCCAAAAAAAAACAAGAACATTTTTTGAAAGAAAAATAATGCTAAATATTATTAGTAAAAAAAACTTTTCGTTTCAAGAAGTAAAAAAAAAATAGTGAGCAGAAAAGACAAGTGGGACCGGGAAAAGAACCAAGTAACCAATTGGGGGGATATGTACGTACATACAAGCTCTGGGGGCAGCAGCACTCATGAAATTAGGGTTCCATCTCCTGACATTGTCATTATGCTTGTGACATTAATTCGTTCATCCCGAGGGACACATATAAACGAGTTACACACTGGTCATTAAAAGCTATCACCGAGGAGGACCAATCATATCCTAGGATTTTCTGCTACTTGGAACCCACAACCAATGACGACGTCGGGAAAACTAAGGTTTTGGGAGTGACATGAACGTACATTCACTGAATCTCAATAACTCACTGGTTAAGAGGAAGCTCTCCGTGTTTTGAGTTCGAGGCTTTAACCCAGAGAGCCGAGAGGCACCCACCCTGTCTTTAAAGCTTCCTCCTCATTTTGCGTCCAGACGAATATGGCATTAGAATTTACATAGACATACTTGGCTTTTGCCGATCTATCAGAAACAAAGTGGAAGTAGTCTTAGCTAGGGGAGGGACTATGAAGCTGTAAGGTGAAGGTTGAAAGGAAGAGGCATAAATTTATGTAGCATTCATATTTGTGTGTGAGACCTCAAGTGTGAATGAGGCAATGAGGCGATGGCTCATAATGGGCATGAAATGAGTTTAAGTGACAAGTAATATGCATGGGAACAATAAGTTGACATGAAAAGAGATTATTATTCATGGCTTTTTATCTTGATGGAAGGGTATTGTTTGAAACTTTGAGTAGTTGGATAGGTTGGAGTTTTCATTATTGAAGCTAAGATAATAATTAAATATGTGATCTGGGAATATATTATAATGACTGCAAGGGGTTTACCTCTAGGTTTTTGTTGAGTTTTCTGAAGTTGGTTTTTCTTAGGCTTTACATCTGTCTTGTTCATATACATAGAAGTATGAGATCAGTAAATATTAAAATCTTTTCTCTAGCATCTTACTTTTCAGGCAGAGGAGGCTTCTTAGTAGAAAAACTTACATTAAATTTAAGGGAACTTGGAAGTCATATACATTAGAACACAAAATAGATATATTCAAGAGGAATTTGTGTTCTTAATTGCATCGGAAGAATAAAGAAGAGCTATCTTATATATTTATAATATTGCATTAGAACTATAAATTTTATAATTGAATATATGCTCCTTGCTACGTTAAACTGATCTGCGTGGTCTTGTTTATGAGTAGTGTGAAGAACACTATAGAGAGGTACAAGAAGGCATGTGCCGAGACTACAAACACTGTCTCCGTGGAATCAAGTTCCCAGGTTAGGGATTTGAGCTTCTAGAATGAGAGATTAACTTCTATAACAACAATCCAGCTAATAGTAATTTCTTTATGAATCAATTCTCATTTAGATGATTGTAAGCAAATGTTTTGAAAATGGGTATGTGCTGAAAAAAATTAAGCAGTATTTTGGGGATTTTTCAGTATTATAAACAGGAGGCAAAGAAGTTGCAGGGAGAAATTTTAAAGCTCCAGGAAGCAAACAAGTACACTTTTCGTCAATGTCATGAGTTTACTATTTTATTTTATAAAATATATCATAACAATAAAGATAATTTTCAGGAAATTCACGGTCGAAGAACTTGCCAAGCTGCCCAGTAACAGTAAGGATCTCAAGGAAATGGAAAAAAAAATAGAGAGAAGTATCAGTATCATCAGATCCAAAAAGGTCCTCATCAATTAGCTGTTCTATAAATTAATGTCTCCATATGAGCCTCTTGATCACATCCACCTTTTTTTCCAAAAAAAATGAAAAATAAAAATGACCATTAATGATCTTGTATGATGCATCATTGTTGCTGCAGAATGAGCTGCTAGCTGCTGAAATTGAGTACATGCAAAATCGGGTAATAAACATTGATTTTTTCTACATGTTATAATATAATTTTAGACATTTGCCAATACTTATATTCTTTTATTGAAAAACTTAAGACTGTCTTAGCTATCGTATCACATTTCGCCTATAAGGCCATTCCTAATGTGGTTGCTTAACGCAGATTACCTTTTTTCTGACACTTTAAATGTCCTACTCATTTGGCTAACTCAATCTCATTATCATGTAGGAGCTTGTTTTGCAAAACGATAACATGCATCTACGAGCCAAGGTACTCTATACTTCTCCGTGTTAAATGCATGGAGTGTACGTGAGAAATATATCCTGTCTTCCTGTTCTACGTATCTTTTTCAGGTTCATTTCAATGTATAGAGGGTACTAGAGTTCCGAATAATTTTTGCTGGTTGTATATATCAGATAGCAGAAAATGAGAGAGCCCAGCAGCAAATGAATTTGTTGCCCATTCCCCAGTATGAAATGATGCATCCTCATCCTCATTTTGATTCTCGCAACTTTCTTCAACCAAATCTGCTGGAACCCAATGTCAACTACTCCCAGGAACAGACAACCCTTCAACTTGGGTACTTATTTTCCTTTCTTGCAGGCACATTTTACGGCCGTTTGTCATGATTAGGATTGTAATTTCCATCCATTCGATTATTTCAGTTTCATTCATATTTTCATATTTTTTTGTTTTTTCAGGTGATGAGATTCTCCACCCGCCACATAATCTTAACTGGTTTAATGCCATAAACATGCAAGTTTTCGATTGAAGTTCCTGTTTCTAATTCTGGACCGAACCATGTATTAATTACGTGACATTTTACTTTTGACAGAACTACTTAATTTAGTTACGCTGTTTCTATGATTGTTTAGTGTCAATGATTTGCTTATCTAAACGAGTAATGTTATGAAAACTACTAAATTTTCCTCACCTTAAATTTAATTGGGTCATTAAGCAAGCCCATAAATCGCATAGATCATGCTTACATGGTAACCTTTTCAAATTTAAGATTGAAGAAAGAGGATTTTTTTTAAAGGCTAATCGGTGCTAATACCTAAAATTTTCTAACTCTTCTTCTACTTGCAGCAAAGCATGTGCAAAACGACAACGGTGGGTGATAATACGCTCGTTTCATTGCAGTGGCTTCCATAAGATTAATCTCTTCATGCTTTACTGGGCTATTATGCTAATTCACGCTGTGATCATGGACGTGCCTTCAATGCGTCAAAAACCAAGATTGTTACGTTAAACTAAACATGGTTCCAGGATCAAATCCGGTGAAAGAAGAATAAAAAAGAAATGGTTCAGAAGAGACGAGAAGCCAGAAATTGACATTTTTTCCGTGCAACGAAAAATAGAAAATAGAGTAGTAAAAGGTCTTAATTCCAGTTTATAGCGATTGGGACTATCAATTAGCATTTTTTTCCCACAAAGTGGATTTCAAATTTTATTTGTTCAACAGACACTCACTCGATTTTCTGTCTAACGTCTAGTAGACTGACAGATGACATCCGCATCCAAAAAAGAGTTCCAAGGCTAACATTATATCATTTTTTGGTAGATAAATAGCTATGACAAATTGAACATAACCGAGAATTAAAACATGTCATCAATAAATAGGTCCAAAGGAATAACAGATGACCGAAAGGAAATAGCTCCATAGCAGCAAATCAAGAAGCACCAGCACCTTTCCCCTTCTTCCTCTGGATTTTCTTCATGTAAAATTCAAGTTCCTTCCCTTCCAAAATATATCTATTCAACACTTAAAAGTACACACATTAGTAAACCGCATTGTAGCGAAACTCATTGCTTCTGTGATGAAATACATACCCGTCGGCTCTACCACACTGTCCAGGGCGAGAAGAGATGCATGCCATAAGCCTGCCACTTCCAAACTGCTCCTCAATATGGGAATCAAGTGTGCGACCTTGCTGACGCTTTTCCAGTTTCCGAAGCACGTGACTGCTCTTCTTTGTTTCCTCGGCACCAGCTGCAGCTTCCCCATCCTGAATATTTAACACGACGTTTGGCAATTTAGACATGATTTACAATGTAAGTTAAAGATGAAACACGGAATAAACCATATTCTGCATGGTATGTCAATGTTTCAAAAGCACAGAAGAAAAATTGCATTATATAAACTGTCATGGATATCCGTGGCGTAGATTGAACCTTAAGCTGCTCAGGACACAAAATTTTAGATTCTATCTAAAGAATGCACACAAATAGAAACTGAAAATATATTTGCATAGTACAGCACATAAGCTAACATTCACTTTAGTAAAATATAAATCTCACTCTAAAGCTGGTAAAGTTGAGAACTGCCAATAAAAATTAAGTTGTATACCAAAATGCAAGGAGAAAATAAGTGCAAAGAGAAGCAACATCCAACAAAATATATTCTCAGCGTACCTCAGCTTCCTTCTTAGCAGCGGGAGCCTTCTTCTTTCTGCCTATTTCCACACCATAATGCTGGAGGTACCACTGCTTGAATGGGGCAGCATCAACCTGCACAATAGCACTCTTCACAAGTGTCTGGGTTCTCACGAGCTCATTGTTTGAGGCATTGTACACCACATCAAGGATACGGGTCTTGCGAGTAACGGCTTCACTACCCCATGAATAATTGCCAGTGTCCAGCCTCAGTGCCCTCCATTTCACATTCCCTCCCCTCACACGAACGCGCCTTACTGTCTTGTCACTGGACAATTTGGTATTAGCCGGCTGACGGCCAAGCTCATACCTGGCCATACAAATAAGAGTAACAAAGTTAAACAGCTACAGTAACAGTTTAACCGAAACAGCTACTCAATGCAAATTGTAAATTTGATTGGACTTTAGGGACAATTTGGTCGATATGGTATTAATTTGACTCACAAAATTTTGTAAAATTACAATTTGCATTTTGCCCTACCAAATGGTGGAAACACAAGCAAGGAACGAGCTATGGAAATAAAATTTTCATTTTTCTCCTCAACGATATGTAAATTTGCTCCTTTGTTCATCCTCATACCAGCTCTTAATCAGATCCTCGTCTCCCCAATTCATCCAAGAGATGCAATGCGCAACCTATGTACTTCAAAATATTCCATAATTCTAGTAGAAATTCCACTTCAATATTTCACTGGCGAAATTAGGGGTATCAAAAAAGTGCAGAACCACCTCCAACGAAAGGTCAGCTTAAGACAAGTGTCAAAATGTGACCACAATCGAGACCACTCTAGTGAAAATGGGAATATAACAATTACTGGCATGAGGTTCATTTCAACAAGATCAAGCAAATGTCAAAGGTCATTTGATCCCTACTCAGCATATTGGAGCTTCCCGGAACAGGTAACGTAAAGCCATCTACCAAAAACAAACAAGGCTACCGCAAACTATTCAAACACTCACTAAAAACAAATCAAGGTGGCAATAATAGATGAAATTGCTATAATGTCCATACTCGGATTAACTAGAGGTCAACAATGGTACAGCAAAAAATGCAGTTCCATAATTATACAACTCTAACATTAGCCATAACAAGTAGGACATCTACAACAAAAATTAACATGCTATGCGGGCATCATATGCTAAAGCAACAATTAAAAAAAACGCCTAAAAATCTAAAAAACTGTACTTTGATTTCATAAGAAAGAAAATCTACAACAGATACAAATGGAAGCATAAAGACTAGATTTTTATAAGAAGTATATAAAAAAAAAGCTGTAACCGAGAAAGACGAACAAAACTCACTTGCGCTTCTTGCGCCAGGCCTTCTTCTTCCCGCCGGTGGCACGGCGTTTGTGCATGGAGTCCCGCGAGATACCTGTCAAAAAAAAAAAGCACAGAAACCCATCAGTTCAATCGGTGAAACGGAGGAAGCAGAGAGCAATTGGGGAAGAAGAGTAGTTATACGGCTTCATACCCATTTTCGACGCCGGCGCAGAGAAGATCTGAGCTCCGGCGGGCGGCTGGCGGCGGAGCGAAGACGAAGAGTTCTTTATATCCTCGGCCCGCTCGAAACCCTATCTCGTAATTGGCTCGACCCATTTACCCTTTTGCCACTTTCCCGATGAATTTGTCCATTAACCCGTTCAATATTTATTTTCATCTTTTTTTTTTTTGATGTGTTAATTAACTAATTTATGCCAAGATTATATGTACAATAATGTCATGTAATTTTGTATCCGTAGCGAAATATGCAACGGAATTTTATTTATTTTTTTTCTGAATTTCAATGTCTATATAAATCCAGTCATGGGAAGATCATTAATATTAATATGTGCTTATTTTTTTATATATTAGAAGTTCTTGGAGACGGTTCACGTGTTAGCTAAGGAAGGAGTTATTAATTTAGAGGCTGACAACAACTTATAAGCAATGGAGAGTTGAGTAGAAATCCCACATTTTACTTGAATTTATGTTCTAAACTATAATTATTAACAAATGCAAATGAGCAATTTAGATACCACCCAAACAGCTAAAAAAGTAGATTAGCCAATGATATGTTAAGAGTGAGACTACAAATTAAAGCAAGCTAATGGGATTGTCAGTTTGGAGATTGGGCCAAGTTGTTAGCCTATTCTTATTATACTTCTTGTGAGTAGTTGGCAAAGTAATTAGATATCTATATTTACCCTAGTATTAGATTAAGAATATTATATATTTTTAATAAGTCGTAAATGAGAGATTGCACTTTCAGATTTTGTTGAGTTTTAAACTTAATTAAATTCTGTAGGACTAGAGAGCGTGACAGTAAGAACTAAAAAAGTAGTGGATGGTGACCAATTAGAAAAATTAACCAGGCCTCCAATCTGAATTTCGACTTGGTCAAATACAAAGCCATGTACATGATACAAACTCGTCTCAGAGCTTTGTCTTAATCTAATATGGCAAACCTTTGATTATCAGCCTCTTTTATATATCATCTTCTTCTCGATTATCATCTTCACTCTGTTAGGTTGTCCCACTTTCATAAATACATAAAAAATAACCCTATTCTGAATAAAGATTAATTTTTTTTAAAAAACGTGTTTTGCATTGCATGATGAGAATAAAAGCAATGATATGTGTTTTTATTTTTTAGTTTTCGAGAAAAAATGCCACGAGGGGAGGAAAAAAATTATATAAATTAAAAAAATGGATGTTTTGTTAAAATTTACTTGCAATCATCAATGATAATTTTGTCAATTTTTTAATATATAATATCCTTCTATTATTATCTTCCGTGACTAATATTAATTTTATAGAAACAATTGGTATTAGAGAGTTTATTCTTTTATGAATACTTTTTATATCTAGTTGTGATATAGTGAACTTGATCTGGTCATTTACCTGTGATTTTTTCCAAATTTAAAATTTTCTATATAAAATTAGTTTTGTCCATTTTAGAAGGTATTTTTTTCACCAACATTTATTTCGATTGATACTTCTCATTAATTACGTATTGAAACAAGGATTTAAATATTTAATTAATCCTAACACAATCATTGTTTGCTAGTGGAATGCGAAAACATTGCGTTAGTTTTTTATGTTATTAAGCCAAGGAACATCTATTATATCCAAGTATTAAAAGCATGCATCATATCATCATCAATATGTTTATTTATTATTAAAAAGAACATGCTCTTGATCAGAAACAACATAGCATTGTTTGTAATAATTGGAGCTGAATTATGATCACATTCCCTTTCCAATAGTTCGTATGCTACAAGTTTTAATTATATGTGCATGAATGTATGCTCCCCAATTCATTCATTTTTTTTGTTTTATCCATAATTAAAGTTGAATTTAATACTATTACAGAAGCTTGGAAGGATATTTTATAGATAGAAAAAAATTTCAATGAAATTAGTGTTAAACAGGAGAAATAAATTGTACACTATATTAGCTATAGTGCAATTTATTTAAGTAAAAATTTAATTTTTTCTTCAATGAGCAAACACATTGATATAAAATATCAATAAATAAGAGAGATGTTGAAAAATAAATCTTTTGAGCTAACAAAAATTTATATTAAAAAAATGTTTCAAATATGATGATTAAAGTTATGCAAAAAATAACACGTTTAATGCAAGAATGAAGTAGACATAGATGGAGCTTCCTTCGTCAACTAGAGGTATTTCATAGAGTAAGGAAAGAAAGGTTTATTGGGTTATCCCTCTTCCATAAATACATTAAAGAGCAACCATATTTTGAACAAATACTAAAGATTTTTGGGAAAAGGCATGATGAGAATAAAAACAATGACAAACACTTTTATTTTTTGGTTTTAAAGAAAAAAGGTCATGAGGGGAGAAAGGAAAAATTATATAAATTAAAAAAAATAAATATTTTGTTAAAATTAGTTTGTAATCGTTAATTGTAATTTCGTCAAGTTTTTAATTTGTAATATTTTTTTATTATTATCTTCTGTGATTAATACCAATTTTTTAAAAATTATAATAAATGAGTATTAGAGAGTTTGTTATCCTGTAAATATTTTCTTGTGGAGCTCCGTGGCACTGGGTTATTTCTTTAGCACCATTCTCGTGAATTTGGTGAACAGAACAACTGGGGATTCTCCATCGTTGTTCATAGCAAGGTCCCTCATAATTAGACTTCCAGTGGGGTTGCTTATTAACGTGTCTACTCGTTGCTAAAGATTTATTATTTACAAGCTTGTGGGGTGAAGATGATGTCCTTATGATTTTTTCTTTTCTTGCCCATATCAATATCTGAACGACAAATTGTGCTGTTGCTTAATGCGTTATGAATATTGGGAAGTTGGGCTAACTTTGTTTTACAGTGATGAAATTGATAGTGTTATTGATATACTCGCTAATTCTTACTATATGCAATAAAAAATTGTTAATAATTTTAATAACTCTCCTAACATTATTAGAATCACCAATAGCAATAACTATAAACAAGTTAGTTTGAGCAAAATGATGAATGAACACCCTGTTGTGAGGAAACCGTGTTGCTTTTCACTAGATGATTTACAAGGGGTAATTTGTACATGCTACTTTTGTTATTTCCACCTACTTCACTTCATGAAACTTTATTTCTAGCTAACCACAGGACAAAATGGAAACAAATATTAGGTTAATGAAGCCTGGAAGTTTGGATCCATGAACTGGCTAGCTCCTGCTTTTATTGTATTTAATTTTATGGTTTGAAGAAGCTTGGTTCCCACGTAGAGATACAGAGATGGAGTCCAGAAAGTCTGTGAGTCTGCATTCACTGAAAACTGTTGAAAACATGCACAAACCATGAGTATTAATCATTGCTTTTGCTGCTGCTGAATTTTATGCAAGCTAAGGACAAACAAGGCTTCTTTTTTTGCGTATCAAAAAACAAATGTCAAATTTCCAACCAAAACTGAATGCCTAAAAACACCATCGCAAGTCACAAGAATTCCCAACTACTCGGCCCTAAATATACCTAGCTAAGTGTTACTCACGGTAAATGATAAGAAGAACGAAAAAGTTGGCAATTGCCAAAAATAATCAGCAGGACCAACAAAACAAAATGTCTGAAAATGTTTGGGTCCAAGCATACCAATAAGGCTGATTCAAGTGTCTAACCCCTTGGATTGTCAATGGCAGCATCCACCTGGTTCTTTTTCCCATTTGGAAGAAAAGGAGCCATTAACCAAGGGCATTTTAGGAGACTTGCTTCCTACATGTTTATATTTATTAAAATTTAAAACTTACTCCCATGTTGGGAACTTTGGAGCATTCGTCTTCTTCCCCCTCCCCGCTCCCCTCGGCAGAAATCTTCTTCATCCGACATGGATTTTTAAAATCAAACTCCATGTATTGGCCTATGGCCCGCACCCATCACTTCAAGCAAACACTCACAATTCCGAGCTCGCTAGCTACCCTCTCTTTTTTATTATTATGCTCTTCTCACTTTCTTTGAGCAGGCTTGGATTCCTTCCTCCCATCCATCTCAAACAGTTATTAGATCACGAGAGGCAAAAAACCATCGTACCTCAACTCA
Organism: Piper longum; assembly: GCA_032619315.1. NCBI lineage: Eukaryota > Viridiplantae > Streptophyta > Magnoliopsida > Piperales > Piperaceae > Piper > Piper longum. The sequence goes on from JAVDBV010040642.1 coordinate 21,976, forward strand.
AACATCTATACCTCAAAAATTTTCCTAGTAGGTATTTTGATTCCAATGTCAGCCTCCCCATCTAGTTCACCTCTTCTTCTTCTTCTTCTTCTTCCCTTTGAAGCTACTGCTAATGGCTCTTATAGCCAATGTTGCAGCTCACCACCAACCTCGAGAGGTTGAGACCATGATCAGCAGGAACATGAACGCCATGGAGAAGGAGACCCTGTTCTTGATCATGGAGGCCATGTCCACTGACAGGCAATGGCGGCTCTTGGAGCCAAACCCATGCAGGGTTGGCTCCGCATGGCCCGGCCTTGAGTGCAAACCAGGACCGGACAGCCTCTTGCATGTTTCAAGACTTGATTTCGGCATCTCTCCCAATCCAACCTGTAAGAGGAATGCCAAGTTCCCACCTCTGATCTTCACTCTCCCCTACCTCCAATCCATCTTCTTCTTCAGTTGTTTCACTCAATCCAAAACCAAAATTTCCATCCCATCGTACTCTTCCAACCACCCCTCCTCTCTGCAACAACTGAGCCTAAGATCAAACTCTGCCCTGGTTGGACCCATACCACCTCAAATCTCCTCACTCAAGTCTCTGCAAGTCCTCACTCTCTCACTGAACAGCCTTGAAGGAAGTGTTCCACCTGAGCTTACAAGCTTGACTTCTCTCGTACAGTTGGACCTCAGCTACAACTTTCTCACAGGTGCTCTTCCTCTCCAAATGGGGAAACCGAGAAATCTCATATGCCTCGATTTGAGCTACAATTCTCTCAACGGTTCGATACCAGAATCAATAGGACAAATGGGTATGCTGCAAAAGCTAGACTTCACCTCAAATCTTCTCACTAGCTTCCTCCCAAACACCATAGGTGATCTCCATGCCTTGGTTTTTCTGGCATTAAGCAACAACAGGTTAATCGGCTACTCCCCTTCTTCTCTCGAGAAACTACAGAACCTACAGTATTTCATAATGGGCAACAATGGTATGTCCATACCACTCCCACCGGAGCTGGGCAAGCTGGTGAAGCTCCAAGAACTGAGGCTAGAGAACTCTGGCTACTTCGGGATGATCCCTCTGAGCTTCTCGAGCCTCCAGAACCTCACATCGCTTTCGCTCCAGAACAACCGGCTCACAGGTCAAATTCCGGCGGAGTTGAGCAGTCTCTCTCACATTTACCACCTGAATCTGAGCAGGAACATGCTGTCTGGTGCGGTTCCGTTTAATGCCACCTTCGTGAGTAGGCTAGGGTGGAACCTGGACCTGAGTGGGAACCCAGGCCTGTGCTTGAACGAATCCAAAGGCTTTGAAAGCTCAAAGATTAATGGGATTGGATTGTGCGGATACAACAAAACTGCTGCTCTGATCCACCCACCAAAGAGGTCATCCCAGGGTGCACTTGGTGATCCGTATGCGTCAACCATTCTGTCATGTTTACTCCTACTTGGTTTGCTTCTGTAACAAGTGGCGCTAACGACGCTCAGAACTTGATTCATCTTCTGCAATTCGCATGTGGATGCTTTCAGAAGACAAGACTTTCTAATTGGCATTCCGACCACTTCTGATCTTTTTACCACTTACTAGACTTTTTACTCAATCAGGCTTCTTTTTCATTTTTTTTTAATGTACAAAGCTTTCAATGTATCTTTGATGAGTCATTTTCATCTTTTTTTTGTTTTGTGGTTGTACTACCTTGCATACGTGTCTTGATCTCAGTTGTATTTATTTAGATTAATTAGAATAAACCAAATATAAATTTTTTATTTTAATATATAAAGATGAGAAGTTTTAAATAAATAAAGAAATTAAACAAATTAATTTTACGTGAAAAATATTAAATTTGGGGAAAAAGAAGGGGCAAATGGCTAGATCAAATTACTATATCATAAGTTTGATAGAGAACAAATTTACAAGAAAATAAACTCCTCAATATTAATTTATTATAATTTATATAAAATTGGTATTTGATGAGAAGGAAAATAAAGAATTATAGATTACAAATATAAGAACTTAGTGAAGTTATCATTGACGATTGTAAGTAAATTTTAACAAAACATTCACCTTTCTTAAATTCATATAATTTTTTTTCCTCTCCAGTAGCAGTTTTTCTCCAAAACCAAAAAACCCAAAAATCAAAGAAGAAAAACATCGTACTTTGTTTTTATTCCTTTCAACAAACAAAATCTGTAAATCTAAATTTTTACCCAAAACATGGTTACAATTTCATGTATTTACGGAAGAGGGATAACCCAACAAACCTCCCCTTCCCGATTCCATGAAATACCTCTATCCGGCATGGGAAGCTCCATCCATGACTACTCTATTCCTGCATTAAACATCTTTCTCCTTTGACACAACTTTAGTCAATATGTTTGCAACATTCCTTTCAATATGGATTTTTGATAGCTCAAAAGATTTACTTTCCAACACATCTTTATCCAGTGATATCTCACATTAATATATTTGCTCATTGAATGAAAACTTGAATTCTTACTCACGTGAATTGTACTCTGGCTATCACAGTGTACAATATATTTGTCCTGTTTAACACCAACTTTATTCAAAAATCTCTTTGCCCATAATATCTCTTTGTAAGCTTGTTGTGGATAATGCAACACACTTTTGCAACCTAAACTGGTAAGATACAACCCTATTAGCAAAATTAACAACAAAGCCATATGTTGACCTTCTTGTCTCCATGTCATCTGCCATGTCTGCATCAGTATAGCCAACCAATAAAGATTTATCACTTCCAAACACAAACATATTTTGGATGTACCTCTCAAGTACGTCATTATCCATTTAACTACTTGTCAATGCTCTTTGCTTGGATTTGCTAAATGTCTGCTAACCGTTCGAAATGCATATGCTATGTCCGGTCTTGTACAAACCATAGCATACATCAAACTATTAACTTCAGAAGCATAAAGAACCTTTGTCAATTCCTTCATCTCTGTTTCACTTAAATCACTTTTTTTTTTAACTTGAAGTGACCCCAAGTGGAACTCCAACCGGTTTTGCATCTTTCATGTCCAATTTTTCAAGTACCTTTTCTATATATCTTTCATGTGATACCCAAAGCTTACTAGCGCCCCTGTCACTCTATATAGACATTCACAAGATTTACTTTGTCAGTCCTAAATCCTTCATTGGAAAGGATTTATGCAAATTCTTCTTAAACTTACAATTTTAGCCTCATCATGTCCTACAATTAACATGTCATCCACATAAAGCAGTAGAATAATAAAGTCACTATCATCAAACCTCTTGATGAACACACTGTGATCAGAAATAGACTTCTTGTACCCATTGTTTTCCATACAAACTATTTTTCAATTTGCACACCATCTGTTCTATTCCTCTGACTTTAAAACCTTTTGGTTGCTCCATGTATATAGTTTCCTCAAGATCGCCATGAAGAAAAGCTATCTTCACATCTAATTGTTCAACTTCCAAATCCAAACTTGCAGTCAAAGCCAGAACAATTCTAATAGAATACATTTTAACAACAGGAGAAAAGATTTTATCAAAATCAATACCTTTCTTCTATCTAAAGCCCTTCACCACCAACTTTGCTTTGTACCTTGATTGTGTGTTATTTTCTTCATGTTTGATCCTGTAAACTCATTTGTTCTTCAATGCCTTCTTCCCCTTAGGAAGATCTACCAACTTATAGGTGTGATTATCATGCAAAGATTTCATCTCATCTTGTATTGTCTTCAACCACTTCTCCTTTTCTACATAAGCTTTTACCTCACTAAAATTTTCTGGTTCTCCACATTCAGTGATTGTCACATATTCTGATGATGGATATCTTGTTGATGGAACTGGTTCACGAGCTGATTTTTTCATATTAGTTGGCTGCCCTTGATCAGAATCTACCTGTTCCTGTCCAACATCAACAAATTCATTAGAAATATCATCACACCACATCTTCACCATCATCATCACTAGGTGGGAAAATAATTGTCATCCTGAGCCGCATCTTTACTTCTAGTTGAGGTTAAAGGTTCTTTTATCTTTTCCAAGCTTTCCTGAAATTTCTTTTGAGGAACTTCTTCCTTGCCAAAATCCTCAAATATTTGATCTTCCCTGGAAATTATATATCTGCTTCAAATCAGTTTTTTGTTTTTAGGATCCAAAATTTTATATCCAAACTTATCATCACTATATCCCAGAAAATACATTCAACGGCTCTAAAGTCAAGCTTAGCCTTTTGCTCCTTGAGTACATGTGTAAAGGCTTTACAACCAAAGACTCTCAAATGAGAATAACTGACTTTTTTGTCAATCCAAACCCTTTCTAGTATGTCACTGTCCAAGGCATATGTAAGAGATCTATTGATCAAATAATAAGATGTGCTCATGGCTTCACCCTAGAAACTTTTAGGCAACTTAATTGAAGACAACATACTTCTCACCCTCTCAAAGATGGTCATATTCATTCTTTCAACCACTCCATTATGTTGATGAGTATAAGGAACCATCTTCTCATGCTTAATCCCATGCTTGCTACAGTATTCATCAAACTCAACAGAACAATATTCACTACCATTATCACTTCTACGACATTTCAAGAGCTTACCAATCTCTCTTTCAACCAATACATGAAAATTCTTAAAGATGCCAAAAATATCACTTTTATTTTTCATGTCATAAGTCCACACCTTCTTAGAAGTATCATCAATAAAAATGACAAAATAAATAGAATCGTCAAGAGATTTTACCTCCATAGGCCTACACACATCAGTATGTACCAACTTAAGAATTTCTGACTTCCTCGTAGTTGTGCTTGCAAAGGATGCCCTACGTTGTTTCCCGACTAAACAATGGTCATAGTGACAAATTTTGATATCCTTAACCTTGGGAAGGAGATTCAGCTTTTTCAATGTCTGTAGTCCTTTCTCACTCATGTGTCCCAATTGATGGTGTCACAAATCAACAGTGGAATCAAATGAGGAGATATTAACCTCTCCTCGAACTAAACTCGTCTCAGTCTTGTACAAACTACAACATTTCTTCCATTTAGTAACAACAAGAGAACCTTTCACAAGTTTCCACACACCTTGTGAAAATTGTGAAAAGCCTTCATCATCAAGCACTCCAATTGACAACAAACTCATCCTCAAATCTGGAATATGTCTGACATTTTTAAGCACCAATCTATAACCCATGTTTGTCATGATATGTATATCTCCAAGTCCCACAATTCTGGAAGTATCATTATTTCTCATCTTTATTATACCCAAATCTGAAGATTCATAGATAGTAAAGAAATTTCTGCTTGGAGTTGCATGGAACGATGCTCCCAAGTCAACTACCCAACTAGCATCACAATCGGCTGTCAAATAATCATTCCCCACAATCAGAAAGAATCACCATGTCCTCATGTACAACATTAGTATTCTTTTCTACTTGATCCTTGTTGTCCTTATTTTCAAATTTTTCCTTAACTTTCAACAATCTTTTTTGATATGACCTATCTTATCACAATAATAACACTTCAAGTACTTCCTAGATTTAGACCTTCCTCAACTGTTGTCCCTTCTGTTTATTTCTCTATTTCTTGATCTACTTCTTGTCTCTTCTGACACTAATGCATGAGAGCCTTTAGTTAGTAGAGATTTTCTTCTCACCTCTTCATTCAGTAAACTGTTTGTTACCGTGTCCATCGTGAGTTTTCTATCTGGAGCAGCATTGCTTAAAGTGATCACCAATGTTTCCTAGCTTTCTAGCAAAGTGTTGAGGAGCAGGATAGCTTGTCATTCTTCATCTAGAGTCATCTTCATCCTAGCAAGTTGAGTAATAATGATCTTCATCTCATTAAGATGCCCACTTATGTCACTTCCATCCTTATACCTCAAATTCACTAATTTCCTTATCAAAAGGGTCTTGTTACCAGTAGTATTCATTTCGTAAACTTCATGGAGTTTATCCCATATCGCTTTTGAAGATGTCAATTTAGAAACATGATGATACACCACTTCATCTACCTATTATCTCAAACAAGTCATAACCTTTCTATCCAACTTATTCCAGTCTTTATCAATCGTCTCTGCCAGTTTCTGACCTGTGATAGGTTTAAACAAATCCTTAGAATACAAATGATCAATCATTTTTCTTTTCAATAGTGTCAGTTACCAAGTCTTTTAAGAGATATTATTTTAACATACTTCTCATCAGTCATTTTGTTGAAATATTCACAAACACACCAACTAGGCTCTTAGAAATTTCGCAAACACCTAGAGGGCAATAAATCTCCAACCCAAAAAATCAACCAGTCTTTAATACCACTTGTTGGGATTAACTAGAATAAACCAAATACAAATCCTCTGTTTCAACATATAAAGATGAGAAGTTCCAAACAAATAGAGAAATTAGACAAACCAATTTTATGTGAAAAACACTAAATTTGGGGGAAAAACCACGGGGCAAACGGTCGGATCAAATCACTATATCACAAAGTTGATATAGAATAGATTCACATGAGAACAAATCAATATCAATTTAATGTACTTTCTACAAAATTAATATTGGATGAGAAAGAAAATAAAGAATTATGAATTCAAATATAAGAATTTGGTGAAGTTATCATTGACGATTGTAAGCAAATTTTAATAAAATATTCATATTTTTTCAATCCACATAATTTTCTTTTTCCCTTTACAATATTAATTTTTCTCCAAAATTAGAAAACCCAAAAATCAAAGAAAAAAAACGTAGGATGTTACTTTTATTCTTTTTAACAAACATAACCTATAAATCTAAATTTTTGTTTAAAATAGGATTATTATTTTATATATTTACAAAAGAGGGACAACCCAATAATAGTCGTTCAGTCAAGAACGAGAGCTTAAAAAAAAGATTGTTGGTTTGGGATACACAGCTATCATGATTTATCTTCTCTGATTGTTGCGGGGTAGTCACCTTAACGTTCTATTGCTTACATAATAATTATTTGAAGGTGTGACTAGAGCTTACAAAGAATAACTATAATCAGTAGTGTGATTAAGGTTTCTCGATACGTGGGGGAAAAAACAAGAACAAATACTTGAGCATTTTATAGCTCCTTTTTAAATACGTTGTGCATTTCCTGTGGAAGCTACCAGTGTATATAATTGGAGTATTGGTCTTTTCCAAAAGTCTGTCAAAAGGCAGGGTGTAACTCGCTGCTTCTCTCTTCTTTAGTGGTCATCCATCACTCCCTACCATCCCTGCTAAATCCGTGAGGCAGACTAATTAACAATCTTTCAGCTTTGCTAAGTTTCAAGAATTTTGCCAACATTTTCTCTCTCTTCTATTGCAATTCTGCAATCAAGGCGTTCAGAACCATGTTTCCTTTTCCCTCTATTACGACCTGAATACTCTGTAGATGAATAGTTAGCCCAAAGCTACAGCTGTTCCTTAAAAGTTTTTCTCTATTTAAAACTTAGATGTCCAGTTCGTGTAATTAGCACATTATTAATAGTTGAAGTCATGCACATTACACCCTGGATGATTTCAAAACTTGGAAAACAACAAATAAAATCAACGAGCTTTTTTTTCTTTTTTTGTTAAAAGCAATCATAATCATAGATGGACGACTTAATCCGCATGGGCGAAAGAAACTTAAACAGGCATCGATGGCTTTATCATACAGAAGTATCCAAACTTAATCAACTCATGATCAATCTAGTGTTGTACGACGTAAATGGTCTTTGTCTTTGATTTGGTTGGGCACTTGGGCTACCAACCGGGACGTGTAAAATGAGAAATCACATTTTTGTTAGCCTAACCCAGAGATTGGGAGAAGAACCCACAAGCGAGCCGGAGACGGTACTATGTTTGCACAAGAAAAGACGACGAAGAAAAGAAAGCCCAACACCAGGTACTGTCTCTTGGGTCCCACCGCACGCTTGCCCCCAGAGCTATACTGTTGAACGAGGAAAGCTTGAAATCCAGCACAAGATCTACTACCACCCAGCTTTCTTCTTTTTGATATTGCAAGGATTCAATCCCCCATGTACACTTATCCCAGCTTTCTTGTTATTGATAATGCAAGGATTCAATCTCCCATGTCCACTTATCCCAGCTTCCAGTATGTCCAAACTTTGCTTACCCATTTCATAATATATCAGCACTAGCTGCATATGCGAAGCCAATAATTTAAGATTTTCCCCATTCCATGCACGGATAAAATGGCTAGTTCCCCTTCAATCGAAAACACAACACGGCCAGCAAAAAGGAAAATTCCGAAAAAGAGGAGGAACGGATTCGCGGCTAAAAGTGGAGACGAATCCAACGGCAAAACAACAAAATGGTCGCCGGCGCTGCCGGTGGCCGCTGTTATGGGAACAGTTCAATGCGCCCCGACCACTATGGAGGCTAGCCAATCTTTCTC